>JASAMX010005766.1:0-96320 GCA_030248175.1 Microlaimidae sp. YZB2_3
ATCGATGTTAGTTGGTATTTTATTGGTTTAATGCATTTTGTTTTATCATGGGTCGCGCGGGAGCGCCACGGGGCGATTTAGCCCCGCGGCTCCGCGCCAACCATAATTATAGAACGTGCTTAAATTCTGAAATTCTGAACCTCTTCTTCTTCTTCTTCTTCTTCTTCTTATTATTATTATTATTATTATTATTCCAACGCTCCATTCTTAAAATCGATATTCCTCATTCGTTGTTGATTAATCAAAAATAAACATGTACTCAAAGAAGAAAAAATTACGCAACTTTCTTAGGAAGCACTTTTTTCATTTAGGTCTTTGTTATCGATTTATTGATTAAGATGAAAAATTGAAAAAATAGACAAATAAAAACTCCCAACCGCACAATAACAGCCTTTTGTCAACAAAAAGGATTGTACAGAGCAGACAACGAACAGCCTCTCATTAAAACCGCACAAAAAAAGCAGACCGGTTATAATTGGTGGCAGAAACGGCACCAGTTTCCACCGCCATCTGCTTCAACCGCGCGGAAAACGGCAAAAACAACAGAGTACTTTTTTTAATTCTTGCATTACTGGTGACAAAATTAATTCAAAGTTTTATTTATTAAAAATAATAATAAGCGTCGGTGGCGGGGGGAGCGCCACGCGCCGGTAATCATCGGTGGTGCGGGGTGCCAACTGCAATTTAACTCATGGCACCGCGCCAACTATACTTAGAGAACGTGAGTAAATTTTGTCATTCATGTTCATCATCTTATTATTATTATTATTATTTTTACTTTAAAAATTATAATTGCAATCATTGGCGCACGGCATCGCGCTAATTATATTTAGAGAACGTAGGTAACTTTTTCTGGAGCGCAACTGCACCGCACTAACTATAATTAAACAACGTGGGTTAATTTTGTAATTTAAATTCATCTTCTTATTATTATTTATTTTTATTTTATCTCGGCAACGGAATGATTATAAACATATGTCATTGCGCAGCTAAAACTATAGTTTATTAGGCTATTTTTTAATTTAATTCAAAAAAAGTGGTAGACTAGCCTTGAAAAATGCTCTACTAATAGAGCAAGAAAATAGGGCGATTTTTCCCGGGGCGTATGTTTAGACAGAAAAGATGTAGACTAGTTAGTCTGAGACTGGACATTGTTTTATGTAGACTATAGGAAATTTGTATTTGGTTTTGCCAGCTGCTCACTAATAAAATTTCTACGATATAATATGATTTGTTTTATACATTGATCTACTCACACAGCACTGTTGCATTTTTTATAGTTTGATGAAATGTCAATTGAAAAAGTCATACTCACAGCAATCTTTGACAAGCGCGAAATCGCCACTTTTTCAAATTTATAGTTGTTTCTTACACATACAAATAAAACCATCAAATTTTTTTCAATTGACATTTCATCAAACTAAAAAAAATGCAACAGTGCTGTGTGAGTAGATCAATGTATAAACAAATCATTATCATATCGTAGAAATTTTTATTTAGTGAGCAGCTGGCAAAACCAAATGCAAATTTCCTATAGTCCACATAATGTCCATCTCAGACTATTCTACATCTTTTCTGTCTAAACATACGCCCGGGGAAAAATCGCCCTATTTTCTTGCTCTATTATTAGAGCATTTTTCAAGGCTAGTATTTATTAGTGACAGCAGTGTGTTGATTTTGATACCTTAAGGATTTTTTTACTTTAAAATAAAAATTTAGAGAAGCAAAAAAACACAAAATAAACAATACAAATTTTACAAACTGCTTTGAAAAAAACACAAATATCCTCCAATCGACAAGCGACTATAAAATGTGTAGAAATTACAAACAAGTTTTCAAAAAAACATTGCAAATTACCATGTATATATTTTTGCAAAATTAGGAGTAATTCTTACAAATAGATTAATTGTCGTTCTGACTCCACGCAGTTTGAAAAGTTTACCAAGTATTTTTTGAAAAAATTACAAAAAAGGTTAAGAGAAAACCATTCAAATCACGAGGATCTGACGTCACTTTTTCAGCCAATAAAGATTCGATTTAATTTGGAGTATTTGTTTGATAAAGTGACGTCAAATTCTCGTGATTTGAGTGGTTACTTAATGGGGGGGAATTTTTTAATTTAATGAACAACTGTTGCAGCCACGTTGGGTTTACCTTTAGTCAATTTCAGCACTATTTGGTTAAATTGTTGCACAATTTGTCGTATCACGACACATTCATTCATTCATTCATTCATTCATTCATTCATTCATTCATTCATTTATGCATTCATTTAAAATAAAAATATTTTGCCAAAGGTAAAAATGTGAAAAATTTTGTTTAATTTTTGGCTTTTGCTAAGGTTCAAAAAAAATAACGTTTTCGGTCTAGGAATTAGTTTTTTATGAAGGATAAATAAATTATATATACACTTGACTTGAGCTTAATCCGTTTGTTTTGAGAGGCAGATAATTCTTGATTTTTAACCCAATTTACCCCAATTTGAATAATTTGTTTTTAATGGTGTTTAAGACGTGATAATAATTATGTTAAAAATCATTTTACATTGATGGCGTTTTTACTTAACTTACATTTATGGTTTCGCTTAGGTTTAGGATTTAACCTATGTATTTGCACGCTTATGTGAATTATAATTCTTTTTTTAAAACAATTTTTTGGTTTTGTTGTAAGTTTTTCATTGAATGTTTTAATTGAAGTTTTTCGAAATACAAACCATTGAATAAAAATTTACCATGATAAAATTTAACTTGATTTTTAGGTTTTGCTTAGGCTTAGGAAAAGAATGTTTTCGATCCATTGTTTAAGTTCGCAAAACACGAGAAACTCGTCTTTTAAAACGTACGTTTACAAAATCACATA
Organism: Microlaimidae sp. YZB2_3; assembly: GCA_030248175.1. Taxonomy (NCBI): domain Eukaryota; kingdom Metazoa; phylum Nematoda; class Chromadorea; order Desmodorida; family Microlaimidae; species Microlaimidae sp. YZB2_3. The sequence continues at coordinate 2,860 of JASAMX010005766.1, forward strand.
GAAAAGACAGGTTTTCCGAAGACGAGATGTTTAAAAGACGAGCTTTCCGAAAACGAGATGTAGAAGACGAGGTGTTTAAAGACGAGATGTTTAAAGACGAAATGTAAAAAACGAAATTTCCGGGAACCGTATTTTTTAGATAATTTAAAAAGTAATTTTTTGGTCGAAATGTCAAATTTTGCCTTTAAGTGCTAAGTTTTATTTATATTTTTTAAAGTTAACCCTAAGCAAAAAAAAAAATTATTTGAATGGGCAACGCAAAAGAAGAAGAAGAAGAAGAAGAAGAAGAAGAAGAAGGCGGACACGACAAAGGCAACAATAACCAAAAGCGAAAACAAAGGAAACCCAACGCGACAGCCATCTAAAAATCCCCCCCTAGTACCCCACCGAGAACGCCCAAAAAAATACAAATACCCAAATAAACGAATCTTTATTGGCTAAAAAAGTGACACGACTAGATCCCGGCGAAAGCTCTTTTCTCTTAACCTTTTTTGTAACTTTTCAAAAAATACTTGGTAAACTTTTCAAACTGCGTGGAGTCAGAACGACAATTAATCTATTTGTAAGAAGTACATCTAATTTTGCAAAAATATATATATGGTAATTTGCAATGTTTTTTTGAAAACTTGTTTGTAGTTTCTGCACATTTTATAGTCGCTTGTCAAATGAAGAATATTTGTATTTTTTTAAAGCCGTTTGTAAAATTTGTTTGTTTATTTTGTGTTATTTTACTTCTCTAAATTTTTATTTTAAAGTAAAAAATTCTTAATGTATCAAACTCAACACACTGCTGTCACTAATAAATACTAGCCTTGAAAAATGCTCTAATAATAGAGCAAGAAAATAGGCGATTTTTCCCGGGCGTATGTTTAGACAGAAAAGATGTAGACTAGTCTGAGATGGACATTATGTGGACTATAGGAAATTTGCATTTGGTTTTGCCAGCTGCTCACTAAATAGAATTTCTACAATATGATAATGATTTGTTTATACATTGATCTACTCACACAGCACTGTTGCATTTTTTTTAGTTTGATGAATTGTCAATTGAAAAAATCATACTCACAGCAATCCTTGACAAGCGCGAAATCCCCACTTTTTCAATTAGAAGGTTATATTTGTATGTGTAAGAAACAACTATAAATTTGAAAAAGTGGCGATTTCGCGCTTGTCAAAGATTGCTGTGAGTATGATTTTTTCAATTGACATTTCATCAAACTAAAAAAAATGCAACAGTGCTGTGTGAGTAGATCAATGTATAAACAAATCATTATTATATCGTAGAAATTTTTATTTAGTGAGCAGCTGGCAAAACCAAATACAAATTTCCTATAGTCCACATAATGTCCATCTCAGACTAGTCTACATCTTTTCTGTCTAAACATACGCCCGGGGAAAAATCGCCCTATTTTCTTGCTCTATTATTAGAGCATTTTTCAAGGCTAGTCTACCACTTTTTTTGAATTAAATTAAAAAATAGCCTAATAAACTATAGTTTTAGCTGCGCAATGACATATGTTTATAATCATTCCGTTGCCGAGATAAAATAAAAAATAATAATAATAATAAGAAGAATTTAAATTACAAAATTAACCCACGTTGTTTAATTATAGTTAGTGCGGTGCAGTTGCGCCCCAGACAAAGTTTACCTACGTTCTCTAAATATAATTGGCGCGATGCCGTGCGCCAATGATTGCAATTATAATTTTTAAAGTAAAAATAATAATAATAATAATAAGATGATGAACATGAACAACAAAATTTACTCACGTTCTCTAAGTATAGTTGGCGCGGTGCCATGGGTTAAATTGCAGTTGGCACCCCGCACCACCGATGATTACCGGCGCGTGGCGCTCCCCCGCCACCGACGCTTATTATTATTTTTTAATAAATAAAACTTTGAATTAATTTTGTCACCAGTAATGCAAGAATTAAAAAAAGTACTCTGTTGTTTTTGCCGTTTTCCGCGCGGTTGAAGCAGATGGCGGTGGAAACTGGTGCCGTTTCTGCCACCAATTATAACCGGTCTGCTTTTTTTGTGCGGTTTTAATGAGGGGATGTTGGTTGTCTGCTCTGTACAATCCTTATTGTTGCCAAAAGGCTGTTATTGTGCGGTTGGGAGTTTTTATTTGTCTATTTTTCAATTTTTCATTTTGATCAATAAATCGATAACAAAGACCTAAATGAAAAAAGTGCTTCCTAAGAAAGTTGCGTAATTCCTTCTTCTTTCTAATGAGCCCATGTTTATTTTTGATCAATCAGTAACGAATGAGGAATATCGTTTTTAAGAATGGAGCGTTGGAATAATAATAATAATAATAATAATAAGAAGAAGAAGAAGAAGAAGAAGAAGAAGGTTCTGAATTTCAAAATTTACCCACGTTCTCTAATTATGGTTGGCGCGGCGCCACGGGGCTAAATCGCCCCGTGGCGCTCCCGCGCCACCCATGATAAAACAAAATGCATTAAACCAATATAATACCAACTAACATCGATAATATTGCAAGTATTTACCAGATGCAAATTATATTATTTTCTAAATTTACAAAAAAAAAAGAATACAAGTGGTACCAGCGCTCTTCTACGTATATAAAATAATTTAATACTTTGTCTACTAAAAGATTTAAAAAAACTAAGAAAAAAAGCTACCTGAATTGTAACAAAATTCAATGGATAATTTTTTTCGTAATTTTGATTGGAGAGCAAGTGCATAGATAAAAGTTGATTGAAAATTAAAAATTTAATATTCTGGGGTGGTATGCTGAAGGTTTAATCCAACTTAAAATTAATCTGAGATTAGCGATTGTCGACACACAGTAAACATACTTACAGTATTGATTGAATAATCTAGGTTAACGGAGTTAATAGACTTAATCTCAGATTAAATCGCCACTAATCTGAGATTAGCGGGAAAAACCCGCAAATTTTTAATCCACCTCCGGAGGTGGTTTAAAAATTTGCATAAATTAATAATTTAATCTCGAGTTAGTGACGATTTAATCCGAGATTAAATCTTAATCTCAGATTAAGTTCGTTAACCTAGATTATTCAATCGATACTCTTAGTATGTTTACCGTGTGTGGACAATCGCTAATCTCAGATTAACTTTAATTTAGATTAAACCTTCAGCATACCACCCCTGGTTAACTGGTAGCTTTAGGTGACTTTGGGTAACCGACTTAAATTTGGCCACCCTTAATTTCAGCCACAAGCTGTAATTTTTGCCATGCGCAAAATTGTGCAATGAACTGCATATGGCCACATAGATCGTCATGTCATCTATCTACCCATATAGGCAGTGCATTTCATAACTTTGCTAAAAATTTTAAAAAACGGAAAAAGTGCATAAAAATAAGTACAAGCAACTAAAATTATGGTTTCGCTTTTAACTTTTTATCAAAAGTGGAATAAAAGTTGCAGGTTAATAACTGACACATTAATATCTTTACAAATACAAATTTCAAAAGTTTTAAGTAAAAGAACTCTAAAAAGTACAACAAGATATTTTTAAAAAATTCAAATGTAACCAACCTATATACTTAAAAATCAAAATTTCTTATCTATTTATATATCCTGAAATTAGTGTGGTTAATGAAAGTACAGCCATTTTTTAACATAACGCGTTGCAAAAACTCAAACTCCTCAGTAGAAAATTTAAAGACTTCAATTCAAACTAAGGAGTTAAAGTCTGTGCACACGCAAGAAATTTCGGTTCTATAGAATAGTTGAGCATTCCAATTTTCCAGTTGAGCATTTAATGTTTTTGTTTTGGAGAAGGTAGATACAAATTTTAAAGAAAACTAATAAACTAATATCGCGAGTTTGACCGGTACAAATGTCACCCGAAATAAAAAAGGTTATGTTCAAAGCATTATTTTACATTTTTTACAAAGTTTATTTTATATTTGTCCAAAGTTTTATTTACTAAAAACAATTAAAATTCATTATACCGGCTAACAACGTGTTAAAACTAAAAAATGGTGCGCGAAACAAAAAAAAAACTATTCGTTTCTCAATATTTGTAAAAATTGTAAAATAGTTTGTGATATTAAATATTTGCAATAACAGTTTGTGATATTGCAACTTCACAAAATAAAGAGAAGGGATTTTACAAACGGGTCTACTTAATGGGGGACATTTTTTAATCAAACGAACAACTGTTGCAGCCAAATTGGGTTTACCTTTAGTGCTGAATTGGACTGGTGCTAAAATGCGACGTTTATGACGTCACCGACTGAAATATTTAAATATTCGCTTTTGAAGTTTCAGAATGTTCTATAGATTGGCGCTCTTGTCGTTATTTTATCGCCTCTCGCTAATTGGCCAAGAACTTTCTAGAAGTTTCTGGAGCTATGTTTCAGTAGTATATAAAGCGAGGGAAATCAGTGTTATTGAAATGTAATTAAGGGTTATTAAATGTAATTTAGTGGTATAAAATGTTACTTAATGTTATTAAATGGTGTTAAATCCAACATAATTGATATTATTATTAAAATTGTTTATTTTTAAAGCTGCTGTTATTCCAAACCGCCTTGTTATTTTATTGTATGCCTTTGCTGTTATCGTTTTGTTTCCAATAAACGCTTCAATTTCAATTCCACTGCACACTTCGCTTTGTCATAGCCTGACAGAATGAATGAATGAATGAATAAATAAATGAATGAACAAACGAACGAACGAACAAATGAACAAACAAACTAACAAACAAACGAGCGAACAAACGAATGAATGAATGAATGAATGAATTACAGGTACAATACTCATAGCTGCGAACGTTGGCGTGGTTTATTTTTCGACTACTACCGTATAGCAAATTCACGCAACGATTTAACAGGATAAACCATTTCAATCTTTTCTGGCCGTTAGTCCTCTTGCGCCAAGGAAACGAGTGCGTGCGAGTTATAAAAGTTATACAAGTGCTAAAATTATTTTAATACTAAAAGAACGTAAACGCAATCTCGATTTTCACGTCAGGATTTTAATGACCCTCAAAATGTCATATAGTATTCGTGATCACATCATATATGTTTTGCTCTGTGGGAATGGTTGTAGGAGAAGCTGTTAGAATCACTTTTAGCCAATTCGTGATTGGGAAAAAATGGATCTCCAACGGATGAAAGATCTCCATTTTTTTTCCAAAGCCCTAATTGGCTAAAAATAATTCTATAAGGTCATAATAACTTTGTAAAGGTCTTTAACATTGAGCAATTTCCTTTTAAATGGGAGGGTTTCGACTATTGTGTTACCGCCGAAGAAAAGTTGGACCAGTGCCGAGTCACAGTTTCTGCTATTACGCTGATTATTCAGTCAATTTAGTGGAGAAAAAACAATTCTAAGCGATTATTGGCCTATACAAAAAAGCGAGAGTCACAGTTGAGAAATTTTACGTATAATGAATGAATGCATGAATAAATGAATGAATCTCATTAATCGAAATGATCTAATAAATATATACATAATAATAACCTCAGTCGGAGTCCCACAATAAAAATAGAAAAGAAGAAAACACTATAACAAAAAATAAACCACAAAAGAATAAATACAACCAAATGTGGTTATACCTGAAAACACGGGAAAAACAAGATAAAAATATATAGTATCATAAATAATAAAAAAAAAAAAAAAATACAAACATACAAAAAAACCCCTCTGCATAGACAGGTTTGGACTTGCTCGAGGAAAAGCTGAGACTCTTCAGTATGCACTTCTCGTCGAGCATTACAAGCATGCAAAATACCGATCCTCGTATCATCCCGTTCTTTTCACTCCTCCGTCTTCACGATCTTCCGCCATTTTTGTTTTTTTCGATGTCTGGATCTGGCTAGAAAAATATTGATCGTTTAATTACTAATCTGCAAAAATACACTATGTGTATAAGAAAAAAAAAAAAGAAAATTCAAGTATACCGCAAATATAGAATAAATTATAAAAAAAAAATATCAAAAAAGAACATAAAGATATATGAAAAAAACGATAAAAACAAAAAAAAACTAGAACGGGGATCGACCCTCAAAGTAAAAAGACTATAACGCCAAAATACATAGATATATCTGCGGACGAAAGGAGAGTGTTAATAACGAAAAAAAGAAAAAAATATAAAAAACAAGGGTAATAGTAAGGATAAACAATAAAAAACAGTAGAATGAATGAAAAACCCGAAAACATATACTAAGAAGGTTCGCCCAGTCGTACTTAATGATTATTATACATAAAAACAAATCAAATATAAACCATGCGTAACGCAGAAAAGCTCCGATACAAACACGTCTGTATATTGTCAGATGTAGGTAACTGACAATCGCCACGCCAATCGCCACCATCGTCTAAAAAAGCTATTTTAAAACACAAAAGATCTAGCACAAAAGAACTGAAATGTGAATAAAGGTTTTGCAAAAGTTATTTTGTATTCTACATATCAACATTCATACAAAAAGGAATTCTGTCATTTCCATGCTTGTGTTTAAACTGCAATAAAAATCTAAACAAAGCAAGTATAACCAAAATATCATATAGCTCAGCCGTCGTAAGTGTTTGATATTCTTCAAAGTGTTGATAGTCATGATAGCTGATTAATAAGGCCACGAAATGAAAGAAACACTGCATTTGCTTCTTAAATGCATTTGTACTACCTATTATAAAAAAATTGCTAGTTGACTTGTTTGACGTTTTAGAGCCAAAAATAAAAAGAACAAAAAATAGAAATATTGAAACTCTTTTTTAAGGTTGACATAATCTTAAGTCGCTAATAACTATAAGTCGCAAACGGGAAAAAAAGTATATTACCAAGAACAATACCAGGAATGCAACCTTAGAAATTATTGTTCGTTCAGCAATAGTATGCCAGTCTGTAGGTGCCGAAATAAATGCACGCGCCATCGCCACTAAAAAAAAGTAAACCTCACGATTTAAGTGTAACAGAAATATTCAAATGCACTGAATAACAATATAGCTATGTTGATTTAGCCAAATGCTGATTGAAAAAGCCAGAAAAAACTATCAAAAAAATAAAAAAAGGCCGAAAAGCAGTACCCTACCGAAAGAAAAATCATTCGACAAAAACGAAAAGAAAGCAGCGCCTAAGCACGAAAAGAAAGCGACGCACCGAATGACATAAAAACACACGGAAAAACATAATGAACAAATACAAAAATATATTAATTAGCTAGAAAAACAGCATTTATAATACTATAATGAATGAATCATAATAATAATAATCAATCAAAAGAATCAATTAATCAATCAATCAAATAATAGTACATAATAATAACTCACTTTTCTATGTTGTCAGCTCGGCGTAGGTCCCACGTGGAATAAATTTTAAACCTAGTTTATTGTTAAGAGGTTGTCAGAAAATAAATTATTTTTAAAGAGTCCGCTATTCTCACGCGGTAGGCTCGATAACTACCAGATGGATTTTTATGATTTATAGCTCGTTAGAATCCCCATAACCTGTGAAGAACTATAAGCTATGTTTTGAAGCGAAAATCGATAACTTTTTTAACAATATTGCTCGATGAATTACTCTGTTTTTCCCAATCCATCCGCGCCAGGTGGAACAAATTTTAATACTAAATTATTGTTGAGCGGTCTTCAGAATATAAAGTATTTTTTAAGAGTCTACTGTTCTCACACGTCGGTTTCTTACGCGATCTTACTTTATTGAACTTCACGTATTAAAAAAAGCAATGTACTGATGGTTAAAATTGATTAAATCAATCAATTAATAGTAGTAATAGTAATAGTAATTAATAACAATAACAATAAAGTAATTAATAACATAATCAATAGCGATAGTATTAGTAATAGTAGTAATAGTAATAGTAGTAATAGTAATAGTAGTAATAGTAATAGTAGTAATAGTAGTAATAGTAATAGTAGTAAAAGTAATAGTAGTAAATTGAATTTCATTTCATATATACTCACGTCAAGGCGTATATAGGATTTGGCGGAGGGGGGGGGCAGTCTGCCAATTTCTCCGCGGGGGGTTACGGCGCAAAGCGCCGCCGCGTCGGCCGGGGGGTCTGGGGGGTGTCCATGCAGCCACCAGAGGCGAAAATTTTTTATATATGCACTAAAAACTGCTTAGAAATTGTCTCCACCGATTTAAATAGTCACAGATTTACTTCTGTTTTTATAACCTAGTTTCTACACAATTTGTTACTGTAGTAGCAACACCAAGCTGGCGCAAAGCGGCTGCTGGGGGTTTAGCTGCTGGCTGTCCCCCCAGCTGCCGGAGGCGAAATTTTTTTGAAATGTGCACTAAAAACTGCTTAAAAATTGTCTCCAGCGATTAAAATGGTCATAGTTTTACTTATATTTATATAACCTAATTCCTACACAATTTGTTACTATAGTATCAGGATCACGCCAACGCGAAACGTTAGCCAGGTGGTTTGGGGGCTGTCCTTCCAGCCGCCGGAGGCGAAATTTTTTATAAATATGCACTAAAATCTGTTTAAAAATTGGCTCCAGCGATTCGGTCGTAGTTTTACTTATGTTTCTATAACTTAAGGTCTCTCCGGACAGTTTTTAGTGCAGGGCGTTCAGTAGTAAACCAATTACAAGAGCAAAAATTACCCATTTTTATTTACACACAATTTATTTTTGAATTATTATACTTATAGAGTATTATAATATTTTAAGATATTCAAAGGACGAAAATTTGACTAATTGGCGAAAAGCAGGCAACAAATCCTGTTTACAATAATGATATTTTTTGAATTTATGTGAAATAAATTTTTAAAATTATAAAAAAAAACATTATTGAAATAAAAAAAAAATTGTGGCCAAATATGTTTTATGTGGGAATCGATCTCGAGACCTTTCAAAAAGTTGACGACGCGCTAAATGACTATGCCACCGCTTCCATGGGATGAAAGCCCTAAAAGCGATTTATAAACACACCCTCTGAAAAAAGGCGATAAAACGCACGACGCACGACAAAACTATTTATGCGTTAAAAAATACAAAAAATATTATGGCCTTCAAAAATTCCAAAAATTTGTAGCTTATGAGCAAAAGATGCGGTTGAATATAAAAAAAAGAAAAATACATTGCAGATTTTACCTTCCCGCGAAGCGGGGAAAATTTTTATATTGTTTAATTTTATGCACTTAGGATGGACTACATTGTTATGAAAATAAAATAGTAAAGGGGGGACCCTTACAAAAAATGGCCGGTTTCGCCAGCCAGAGGGGGGGGGGAGCGGACCGCCCCCCCTAAGTATGGAGACGGCCAAAAGGGGGGAGGGCGGTCGCCCCCTTCCGGCCCCCTATATACGCTACTGACTCACGTGTAACACTGCCCAGGCCGGGGCCTATTTCATAAAGATTGCATGTAATTAATTTACCGCTGTAAATTAATGAACGCATATTTTTCTTTTGTATTTTTAATTAAAAAGTATATTAATAAAATTACGTTTAGAATTTAAGAAATTACATCTCTGTAAATTCCGTAAATTCCACAGTTACGTACGTATTTTTTAATTAATAAAATAAGAAGAAATTAAATGCGTTTATTAATTTACAATTACATAAATCTTTATGAAATAGGCCCCAGGCCGCATGAGTTTCCTCGGCCTGGACAATATTACACTTGTAAGTATATATGAAATGAAATTAAATGCTATTATAATGGCTTCCTCTGCATTTAAATTCGCCTGAATTAAAATGGCTACTATGCCATTATTATGGAGGGTGCCATTTAAATAGAGAGGCTCATTATAATGGCCTAATCTGACTTAATTTTTATAGGAGTTGTGCATTTTTTTGATATATTCTATATTTTTGGTAATAATAGTAAAAGTAGAAATAGTAATAATAGTAATAATGGTAATAGTAATAATAGTAATAGTAATAATAATAGTAATAATAGTAATAGTGATAGTAATAACAGTAATAGTAACAATAGTTATAGTATAGTAATAGTAATAGTAATAGTATAATAATAGTAATAGTAATACTACAGTCATGGCAATAGCACTTAATACTTTGATGCTTTGGAAATACAACGCCCTGTAAATCTAAGTTATAAAGTAAATAGTAATAATAATAGTATAAATAATAAAAGTAATAGCAATAGTAATAGCAATGGTTTTAATAAAATTAATAGTAATAGTAGTACAAATATTGATAGTAATAGTGGTAATCATAGTTGTAGTAATAGTAATAGTACTTATATTATTAGTAGTAATAGTACCAGTAGTAATAGTAATAGTAGTAATAGTAATAGTAGTAATAGTAATAGTAATAGTAGTAATAGTCATAGTAGTAATAGTAATGGTAGTAATAATAATAGTGATAATAGTAATAGTAGTAATAGTAATAGTAGTAATAGTAGTAATAGTAATAGTTGTAAATAGTTGTAATAGTAATAGTAGTAATGGTAATAGTAGTAATAGTAATAATAGTAATAGTAATAGTAGTAATAGTAATAGTAGTAATAGTAATAGTTGTAATAGTAATAGTTGTAATAGTAATAGTTGTAATAGTAATAGTTGTAATAGTAATAGTAGTAATAGTAATAGTAGTAATAGTAATAGTAGTAATAGTAATAGTAGTAATAGTAGTAATAGTAATAGTAGTAATAGTAATAGTAGTATTGGTAATAGAAACAGGGATAGCAATAGGAATAAGAGTAATAGTAAACATAATCGTGGTGATAGTAGATAGTAATATTAATAATAGTAATAGTAACAATATTAATGATAGTAATAGAGATATTAGTAGTAATAATACTAATAATAGTAATAGTAATAATAATAATATTGTATATATAGTAAGTAAGTAAGTAAGTAAGTAAGTAAGTAAGTAAGTAAATGTTTATGTTGCAAAGGTTACGTCAAATAACACTAATAATACAACGTTATAGTAACTTAAAAACATATAGAACACAAAAACAAGCAATAAATCACACATTAAAGTAATATATAAAATCAGTTTCTAAAAAAGTATATTAGATTTAATATAAAAATTTAATAGTTAAGTATTAAGTGAGTTTAATCAAGATAGACATTGAGCAGTTCAGTATTAAATGAGTTTATATAATTTATATAGCGCATAAGAAATACAATTATAAAATGAGATTAATATGATAAAAGCTTATTTTTAAAACATTTTAAGGTTGGAGCTGATACAAGTTCAGGTGGTAGTTTATTCCATATATTGATAATACGATTTGTAAAAAAATTTTTTGCTATATCCAAGCTGAATTTAGAACGTGTTTTTGTTGTTGTGTCAATTGGTAAAAAATTATTTACGCCAACGTCAATGAGATTGTTAATAAGCTTGTAACATGATATAAGATCATTATTTGTGCGTCTTTTTTCAAGAGTAAATAAATTTAGTTCAAGCAAGAGGGTTTCATAGCAAACATGTGGCAAAGAACATCTCTTGTATAACCTTCTTGTAAATGATTTTTGAACTTTTTCAATGCATTTCATGTCTTTTTTAGATATGGATTCCATGCATATGTTTCAAACTCTATACACCCTGGTCAAAATCCATTGTTCTAAACCAAAGGAATTCCACGCGCATCAAAGGACACCGCGCGCATAAAAGGACGCCCCTATTATGTCTAATAACGCGCCGGCGCCTTTCTAATAACCCGTCCGCGCGGCATTCTTTTAGCCATATTCCCACCTGCATTCTGAAGGCCTGTTTTGCCGATGCTCCTCTGACAACCTATCCCAAGGAGCAAAACATATATGACGTGATCACAAATACTATATGACATTTTAAAGCTAAAAAAATTCTCGCCAGGAGTTACGCCAGGAGTTATTTCAGGAAGAAAAAATGAATAAACGCGTGAGAATAAAAATAATATAAAAAAAAGTTGACAGGGATGATGTAACCAATTATTATTAAGTTGCGTCAGGTGTTTCTCTACACGTGATATTTTCTGGATAAACGAGTTGGTTACTTTACCACCCTGCGGTTTTCACCCTAATAAAATTTGTCTTTAGTAATAGTAATAGAACACCTTGGTCAAAATCCATTGTTCTAAACAGAAGGAATCCCCTGCGCATCAAAGGACACCATGTGCATAAAGGGACGCCCCGATTTATGTCTAATAACGCGCCCCTGCCTTTCTAATAACCCGCCGGCGCTGCATTCTTTTAGCTATATTCCCACCTTCATTTTGAAGCCCTGTTTTGCCACTGTTCCTCCCACAACCTATCACACAGAGCAAAACATATATGACGTGATCACGAATACTATATGACATTTTAAAGCTAAAAAAATTCTGAAGTGAATAGTAAAAATAATAAATAGTAATTATAGTAATACTTAGAATAGTAATAATAATAATGCATATTAAATCAAAGGAGGGTCCATTATTAATAGTAGTAATATAGCAATAATATTTGTAAATATTATAAAAAGTAATATATAGTAATAGTAATAGTAATAATAGTAATAGAAATAATAGTAATAGAAATAATAGTAATAGAAATAATAGTAATAGAAATAATAGTAATAGTAATAATATTAAAAATAATAATAGTAAAAATAATAATAGTAATAGTAAAAATAGTAATAATAATGCGTATTAAATTAAAGGAAGGCCCAATGGGCCCGCTTAGAAATAGTAAAAGTAATAGTAGAATAATAGTAATAGTAATATCATGGGTGGCGCGGGAGCGCCACCAGTCGATTTAGCCCCGTGGCGCCGCGCCAACCATTATTAGAGAACGTGGGTAAATTTTGAAATTCAGGACCGTCTTCTTCTTCTTGTTCTTCTTCTTCTTCTTCTTCTTCTTCTTATGAATATTATTAATATATTATTATATAAAAAAAAAAATATATATATATATTATTATTATTATATATATAATAATAAATAATAATTATTATTAAAACAAAAAACAAAAAATTATTATTATTATTCCTACGCTCCATCCTTAAAAGCGATATTCCTCATTCGTTACTGATTGATCAAAAATAAACATGGGTTCATTAGAAAGAAGAAGGAATTACGCAACTTTTTTAGGAAGCACTTTTTTCATTTAGGTCCTTGTTATCGATTTATTGATCAAAATAAAAAATTTGAAAATAGACAAATAAAAACTCCCAACCGCACAATAGCAGCATTTTGGCAACAATAAGGATTGTACAGAGCAGACAACAAACATCCCCTTATAGAAACCGCACAAAAAAAGCAGACCGGTTTTAATTAGTGGCAGAAACGGCACCAGTTCCCAGCGCCATCTGCTTCAAACACCTATGTGCGCGGTAAAAAAACGGCAGAAAACAACAGAGTACTTTTTTAAATTTTTGCATTACTGATGACAAAATTAATTCAAAGTTTTATTTATTAAAAAATAATAATAAGCGTCGGTGGCGCGGGAGCGCCACGCGCCGGTAATCATCGGTGGTGCGGGGTGCCACACTGCAATTTAACCCACGGCACCGCGCCAACTATACTTAGAGAACGTGAGTAAATTTTGTAATTCATGTTCATCATCATCTTATTATTATTATTATTTTTACTTTAAAAATTATAATTGCAATCATTGGCGCACGGCATCGCGCCAACTATATTTAGAGAACGTAGGTAAACTTTGTCTGGAGCGCAACTGGACCGCTCTAACTATAATTAAACAACGTTGGTTAATTTTGAAATTTAAATTCATCTTCTTCTTCTTATTATTTTTTGTTTTATCTCGGCAACGGAATGATTATAAGCATATCTCATTGCGCAGCTAAAACTATAGTTTATTAGGCTATTTTTTAATTTAATTAAAAAAAGTGGTAGACTAGGCTTGAAAAATGCTCTAAGAATAGAGCAGGAAAAAGGGGCGATTTTTCCCCGAGCGTATGTTTAGACAGAAAAGATGTAGACTAGTCTGAGATGAACATTATGTGGACTATAGGAAATTTGCATTTGGTTTGGCCAGCTGCTCACTAAATAAAAATTTCTACGATATGATAATGATTTGTTTATACATTGATCTAATCACACAGCACCGTTGCATTTTTTTTAGTTTGATGAAATGTCAATTGAAAAAATCATACTCACAGCAATCTGTGACAAGCGCGAAATCGCCACTTTTTCAAATTTAGAGTTGTTTCTTACACATACAAATATAACCTTCTAATTGAAAAAGTGGCGATTTTGCGCTTGTCAAAGATTGCTGTGAGTATGATTTTTTCAATTGCAATTTCATCAAACTAAAAAATGCAACAGTGCTGTGTGATTAGATCAATGTATAAACAAATCATTATCATATCGTAGAAATTTTTATTTAGTGAGCAGCTGGCCAAACCAAATGCAAATTTCCTATAGTCCACATAATGTCCATCTCAGACTAGTCTACATCTTTTCTGTCTAAACATACGCTCGGGGAAAAATCGCCCCTTTTTCCTGCTCTATTTTTAGAGCATTTTTCAAGGCTAGTTAGTAATAATAGCATTTGGATAAATTTTCGAAATATACAAACCGCTCAGAAATAAATTACTTTAATAATTTATTTGTTTTTCAGGCCACATTTTTAAAAAGATAAGATAATGTTTATTTTGCTAAATATATTAATTTAAATTAAATTTAATTAAATAATTTTAGAAAGTAGACATTCGCCTATAAAAATTTAAGTAAAAATGAGAGGGCAGATGAGGGCCAATTGGGCGCACTCGTCTCTAAAAATAAAAAACTCACAATCTCTATATTGCCAGCGCGGCACTGTAGGTCCTACGTGGTTCACTGCACCACATACAATTCTTTAATGTTTTAAAATTTTTTATAATCGTATATAACGTTTGGCAAACAAGTTTTTTTTCGCATTCTTCAAGAATAACCCATTCAAGTGATCACTGGAAAGAAAATACAAGATGGACTACTTTAAACATGGACGAACTACTAGTTTAAAACCGTTATTTTTCAAAAACAACCCATTAAATTAAAAGTTTTTTTGATAAATCTTAGACAAAGTGATAAATTTAAAAAAATTATCATGATAAAACTCGTAAGCAACCTGAATCCTGGACTATAGACCTTAGTTTTCCTATTCAACATAAGGAAAACATCAAAATCAAACAAAACATTAAATTAGCTTGATTTTAAGGTTTGCTTAGATTGCTTTGAGAAACTAGGGTCTAAAGTCCACGATAAAGGTTATTTGTGAGCTTTATCACGCTAATTTACTTGAAAAATAACAGTTTTAAACAATCCATCTTTCCCGTGACCACTTGAATGGGTTATTCTTGAAGAATGCCGTTTTTTAGCTATGTGTAATTCTTTTTAGTTATCTTTTGATATGTTTATTGTGACCGAATAATGTTGATTAATTTTAATATGTTGACAATATGTGCGTACACAAAGAAGTATTAAAAAACTTTTAATAAATTACAAATATCGTTTAGAGTTAGTATATACAGAGGGGTGAGTAGTTAATAGAAATACTGTAAATAGCAGTATAAGTATATAAGATAATTAGGCGGTAAGCTTAACTAAGCCAAATCTAATGTTTATTTATGTTACATATAAATTGAGTTCAAGATTTCAAATAGTACAAATTTCATTACATAAATACATAGATAAATACTAAAGATATACTGATTTTTTTAAAATCCTAATAAAATCTGATGAAATAAAAGTATAATGGCAGCTAAACAAGAAAAAACTAACTTTTTATAAAAAAAAAACACTTTACAATAAAGAATATTATTTTTGTGTTTTTAATTTCCAGAAATAATATGATTTAAAAAAGTCCATGTATTTCGTTTGTTTCAGGGTCAATGTCCATATCAAAAAAACAGGGTCGAGTAGATAGTCCAGGCATCGTAGACATTTCCCCAACTATTGGATAGATAAATCCAGCACCAATGCTGGCCCGAACGTCTTTTATAGGAAGCTTAAAACCTATAAAAACGGCCAAAATCTTATATTTAGAAAAATAGTGCGTAAGTATTAAAGATTTTGTTTACATTGATGTACCTAATGAAATAAAGAAAGCAAAAGACAATTGATATTGTTAAATTTTCATTTAATAATTTTAGTTTCAGGTTTAGGCAGAGTAACATTGTAAGACAGACATATTTGATCATGTATTTGAATGCTACAAAAAGCGTTATTGTACGTTTAATTGCGTTTTCTTCGCAGCCATGATGACTAGGAATCGACCAGAGCAGAATTATTGCTCATGCCGGGGCCGGAGTAGGGAAATTTTGATTTTCCGTGCCGGAGATGGGGTAGAAATTTGGCCCTGGTCGGGGCGAGAAGGGCCAAAACCTACCCCAAAAACGGTAAAGAAAATTAGCCAATCGCAGTTAAGTTTAAGCTAAGCCTAAGCAAAACCTTAGCTAAGTGTGAAGAATATTTAATAGAGACAAACTCAAACACATGAAGTCTCATGTCATATACAAATTTTTAGTAATTTTTTAGGTATTTATTATATTCTTTATGTAAATTATATTTTATTGTTATATTATTGTAAAGTGTTTAGTGAAATTTTACTAACACTATTAACCTTTGCAATTAATGTCGCTCCCTCTAAAATTTTCTTTTATGGGAGTTGTCGCCTTCCTTGTGTTTGGGTTTGTTTCCTTTCCCAGGTTTGTTTGGAGGTGAAAATATGGCGGGGTCGTATTTTCAGCTGGGTGGGGGAAGGTGTGAAGAACATTTAAGGTAGAACACCACAGTTAGATTTTGACGGCAGATCCTTACTAATTAATTGTTACTAAAGTAATTAGATCTGCTGATTCAATTTTTGACATTCATTTTACTGTAAAAAAATGTTATCGTCCATAATCATCAAATAACATCAATAAAATACATGTCAAAAATACAAAACATTAATAAAATTTATTGCCAAAAATATTCTATTTTTTCATTTTCAATTCAGCGTGTCTTGAATAATAAAACACTTTTTTAATTAAAAAGCTAAAAATTAAAAAAAAAATATCTCAAAATAGAACAACTGGTAAACAATGAAATTATTACCGTTAAATACATCATAATCTGAGCTTTCGATCGCACTATACTTTTGTCCGACAAAAATTAATATCTAAGTTGATATCTAACTTTTAGCAAAATTCGTCATAACTGTGGTGTTCTACCTTAATAGAGGCAAACTCAAACACATGAAGTCTCACGTCGTATGCAAATTTTTAGTAATCTTTTGGGTATTTATTATATTCTTTATGTAAATTATATTTTATTGTTATATTATTGTATTTTGGTGTATTTTTAAATAAAGATATATGTTTTGTATTTGTGATATATACTTTTTTATTGTAATTATACATGTATTTATTATATTGTAATTTATTTGAGTTAAGGTTGGACAGTTGGGAAAATTGAGCTATGACAAGGTCAAACCGTTGTGATCCTATAACGAGTCAGCGCACATTTCAAAGCACCAGTGGTCCTTGTGAATAAAGACACAAAATAAACGAAACACAGGCCAAAATACGTAAATGTGTGCTAGAGTTGACCAACCCTGTCAACATTTCAGACAAGATCTCCTAAATAGGGATTAAGTACTAGTTTTAGGAAAACTAAATTGGGTCAACTTGGGAGAGAAACTCTCAAGTTGTTTTTGGTAATCAGTGGGGAGATTTTTTCGAGCTGAGAGTAGGTGACTTAAAGTCCAGAAGAGGTGACTCAGGCTTTGAGATTTATTCTTTAAGTCCAAACCTACTTTGAGAAAGGTGTCTTTGAGCGTCCGTCAGAAAACTGTTAATTATTTCATTTGTACGTGTATACACCATTTATTACTTAATAGAAAATATCCTGCAATTATTTATATTTATTATACATTGTAATTCCGTCATAAATTTTAATTATATTATTTACTTTGTGTTTGTCAGAAACTTTTGTGTAATTATTATCTTAACCGTCTACCACACTTCAAAGTAATGTGTAATTTTTATTTAATAAATATTAACCCACCAAAATTGGCTTTATTTCTCATCGACATACATGTCAAAATCAAACAAATATCTAACGAAGACACAAAATTAAACATAAATATAAACCTATGGATACATTTAATAAAGTTACACACACTTATCTAAACGTTATGCAACCACATGCACACTGTAAAATCCCAAGGCCTCACACAAAGCCTAAGTAAAATCTAAGCTTAGCTTAAGCTAAGCCTTATCAAAACCTAAGTCTCAGCAAAACTTAAGCCTAAGCCTAAGCGAAACATAAGCCTAAACAAAAACTAAGCTAAGTCTAAGCCCAAGTAAAACCTATAAGCCCAAGCAAAATCTAAGGTAAGTTTAAGCCTAAGCAAAACCTAAGCCTAAACGAAATCTAAGCCTAAGTTAAACCTGAGCTTAGCCTAAGCAAATCTAAACCTTAGCAAAATCTAAATTAAGCCTAAGCCTAAGCAAAACCTACAGTCCTAAGCAAAAATAAAGGTAGTTTTTCATGCTTGTTGTATAGCGATGTGATGACTAATCTGCATGTAGGCCCAATAAAGTAACGCTTTTGGGAAGCTGAAGAAAGAAGAGTTCGGGGTTAGACCACAGCTGCTTCCCTTTCTGTTTGCTCATACGCCACGCGTTTGAAGCGTTTACAGATATTACAGAATGGCTGAATTTTTTAACAGGAGGTAAAAAGAGGGCAAAGACTTAATATTTAGCTGCCCAGAACATGGTTTATTAAATATTTTGTTTTTGACACTGACAACTTTTTAATTTTAATTGACAAAAATAGTTTAAATTTAGAATAATTAATAAAAGCTTAATTGTGCTGCTATTTTGCAATAAAGCCCTTTTTTAAATTGAAAATATTTTGTTGGAATATTGTTGTTCACAAATGATTTTTTTTTAGAAAAGCACTTTGATAGGGCATCTAATTTTAATTATATTAAACAATAAAATATTTAGGTTTGCCGAATTGTGGGGAGGGGGGCATAAATTGTGCATAAAGGAAGCGGCCTAAAGTCCATTCGCGAATTTCTCCTAATATTACAAGTCTTCTAAACGCCTCAAAAAAGAGAGCCACACGCGGGCACCGCCCCGAACGCCCGCACCACCCCACACCAGCACCGAACGCACGCCGCCAGAACCAAGGGGCACTTAACACAACAGCTTAAGCGCTGTGCCAGCATTATGGCGAAATTATAGTGCGTTTAAAAACTACCTTTATTTCTGCTCAGGACTGTAAGCTAAGCAAAACTCAACCTAACCCTTCTGACGCACTATAAAATGAGTCAAAGCTCCTCTAACTATATGATGGTCTTGGTCAACTTAGTAACCGCGCACTAAAACTATCTGCTAAGAATGAAACATTAACTTTCTGAGTGAAAACAAAGTCACTCCCTTGTCATTTTCGGGGTATGTTTAATTAATTAAATTTGGGTTTTTGTTGAAAACAATCTGATAAAAGTAATAAATTAAGAAAATAAGATATTTTTGTAAGGGTTTGGGCTCCCTCCCAACTTGGTATTGTTAAATTTCTTTTACTTTTATATTGAACTCTAAGGTTTGCTAATGGTTCTGTTAAGAAGTAGGATTGAAATGCAGACAATGAGTGTATTTGTGTTTTAGGGTCTTGTTATGTAATTTTTGCAATAAACTATCAAAATGCAAAAAAAACTAGTCAAAGCTCCTCTAACCATATGATGGTCTTGGTCAACTTAGTAACCGCGCACTAAAACTATCTGCTAGGAATGAAACATTAACTTTCTGAGTGAAAACAAAGTCACTCCCCTGTCATTTTTGGGGTAGGCTTTGGCTTTCGGCGGCCATGGCCGGGGTAGGCTAAAAATTTAGCAGAATTTGTAACTTTGGTCGTTTTTTTTAAAAATTTCTAATTTTTTACTGTAAATTATTTGTTTTAGGTAATTAATAGTCACAATTTAAAATTTAAGCACTTGTGTAAACAGAAAAACTTATTTTTTTAATACACAAAGGTTTTTTAAGCAAAACAAAAAAATATTTCAATATTTTGATTTTTCGAAACCTTAAATTATTATTTTATTTAGTATACACTATTGTTGTAAAAAGTAATGATTTTTTATTATTTTCAGAAAAAGTAAAAGCAATTTTCAAAAAACTTTAATTTAAGTAAAGTTAAAATAAAAGTGACGGTCGAAATTTTATTTAAGTAAAGTAAAAGTAAGACCTATTTTTTAAATTATAATAAAAGTAATTTTGCAACGGAGCAAAACGTCGATTTTTGGAGCTCCAGAGCTCCATTCCTAAGTGTTGTGCTATTTTTATGCATAAATTTTCATTTTAATAATTTTTTTGTGTAAGTAAATGATGTTTAGCGTGTTAGTGGTTTAAAAAACTTTCTTTTGAGACTCATTTTACAACAAGCCCATAGAAAATCCTACTTGTTGAAATTCCTTAAATTTTACTTGAATTAATTTAAGGTAGAACGATACAGTTACAAAAATTTCACCAATTTTCCCCAAAGCATGTCCTCGGGGGTTTTCAGAAGTCTTGATGACGAATCCGACCTCCGTTTTTCAATTTGACCCCCCGGTAGGCACTAGAGGGGTTGCGACCCCCCCATTGGGGGAGCATTCTGACTATATACCGTTCTTACCTTAAAACACGTACTCGGGGTTGAATACAGTATTTAAAAATTTAAAATTTAAAAAAACTTTTTTTGGTATTAAACACATTGCCCAGAAGGATTCGAACCTAGAGGTCTGGGAATACAGGTCCGACGCTCTAACCACTCGGCTACTGCTCTGTCTGAGGTTCTTTCTTAAAAGCTAGTTTTAAACGAATGTTTCAAAATGTAGTTTCCCGACGTCAAATCAAAAAAATATAAATGACAGTTTAGTCATTTGATAGGAATTAGTTTGTTCCCAATTTTTAACACAGAACTTGTACCATAATTCCAAGTCAGTTTTTAAGTTTTTAACGAAATCTCTACTATCACTTCTTTCTATTTTTTATTTCAACAATTTTAACAATAAAACGAAATTAAAAAACTGCAATAGTAGAAATTTCGCTGAAAATTTTTGTGGGCATGTACATTTGGTGTATGTAAATTGAGTTAAATTTTTATTACGTAATATTAACTATGGTTCTGTTAAATTGGGAAAAACTGTTTTAAAATGACTTTTTTCAACGATGCATATCCCACCGTGGAATGGTCCACCGAAAATGTTAAGGATACCGAACTTACCGAAAAAAAAATACCCTTTCTCCAAACATATAGTTTGTTTCTGTCCGTCACGTACGGCACGAGTTATACACAAAAACCGACAGGGTGTCCTAACTGTATCGTTCCACCTTAAGTACTTGCAGGAAAAAAATCTGAGTAAGAGTAAAAGTAAAAGCAAGTGAAATTTAACTCTTTGGTATTCATTCCGCTGCAAATCCGCAGAAAGGATTCCACGCCACTGCTGCTTATTGTTAAACTTCGTCAACGATCGTCGAGAGCCACATATTTTAAAATACTGCAGCACTGACGCAATATACCTTTTGCAGATTTGAAGCGGTTTTCAGGCGAAAAAATCCCAAAGGGTTAGAAGTCGAGTAAAAGTAAAAGTAATAAAAAATTAGTTACTTTTATTTGTTTAAGTAAAAGTAAATGTAACTTTTTACAATAATAATATACACTTTATGTAAATATTAGAAATATATTCTAGTTTAAAGGAATATTTTACTTAATCCCACTAACCATTCTTATTACTTTTAAAAAATTTTCTACAAATAGAGCAGCAGTTAAAGCATTTTAAAATGGGGAGTATGTTTTGATTAGAAAACCAAAACATGTTAAAGGAACTAAAATCAAAATTGGATGCCCATATAAAAAATTATTTACAATAGCGAAATTTATCATGGGTGGCGCGGTTGCGCCACGGGGCGATTTATCCCCGCGGCGCCGCGCCAACCATAATTAGAGGACGTAAGTAAATTTTAAAATTCATGTTCATCTCCTTCTTTTTTTTCTTATTGTTATTATTCTAACGCTCAACCCTTAAAATCGATATTCCTCTTTCGTTACTGATTGGTGAAAAATAAACATGGGCTCATTGGAAAGAAGAAAGAATTACACAACTTTCTTAGAAGCCACTTTTTCCACTTAGATCCTTGTTATCGATTAATTGATCAAAATAATAAATTGAAAAAAAAAACAAAATAAAAACTTCTAACCGCACAATAACAGCCTTTTGGCAACAATAAGGATTGTACAGAGCAGACATCGGACAGCTTCTCATAGAAACTGCACAATAACAGCAGACGGCTGTGCTTGCTTGCTATTGGTGGCGGAAACCGCACAGCGCCATCTACTTCAACCGCACGGAAAACGGCGAAAACAATAAAATATTTTTTGTTAATTCTTGTTTTATTGATGAAAAAATTAATTTAAAGTTTTATTTCAAAACAAAATTGCAATTATCGGGGTGGCACGGGAAGCCACGCGGCAGTTTAGCCCCACAGCACCGCATTAACTATAATTACCCAACTATAATTAGTTGGGAAAATTTTGTAATTCATATCTTCTCCTTCTTATTTTTATTACTATTATTCCAACGCTGATATCTTCAAATCAATATTCCTTCATTGTTCATGTGGCGATTTAACCCTGAGGCACCGCACTAACTATAATTAGAGAACGTGGATAAAACAAAATTTGTAATTTATATTCATCTTCTTTTTCTGCTGATTGTTTACTTTAAAAAAATGCAATCATTAGTGGTGCGGGAGCGGCACACAGGAAAGTAGCCCCAAGACACTGCGCCAACTATAATTAAAGAACGTGGGTAAGTTTTGTGATTCATGATCATCTTTTTTTTCTGATTATTATTTTTTTTATTTCAAAAATATAATCGCAATCCTTGCTGGTGCGGCGATTTAGCCCCACTCCATCGCTCCAACTGTAATAAGAGAACGTACGTAAATTTTTTTAATAAACTTTCATCTTTTTCTTCTTTTTATTTCAAAAAATATAATTGAATTATCGGTGACACAGGAGCGCCACACGCCGATTTAGCCCCATGGAACCGCGCCAACTATAATTAGAGAACTTTTAATAAATTTTGTAATTCATGTTCCTGTTATCCTTGTGATTAATAGATGGTTTTTTCAAAACGCTTATATCTTAAAACCGATATTCCTCTATTGTTACTGATTTATCAGAAATAAACATGAGCTCTTTAGAAAGGATAAAAAATCGCGCAATATTTTTTTTAAGAGCCACTTTTTTTAGTGTCCCAATTTAAAATTTGAATTGTTGACAACATAATTTTAAATTCGTATTAATAATCGAGCACTATTAGAAATTTATATTATTGCACAGCTAAGACTCTAACTTTTTTATATTTAATTTAAAAATTCAATTAATTACAAATAAAGAATGAAGAATGTCGGCGAAGTTTTTCCCATTGACGAAAAATACGTTTTCTACTGATAATATTAAAACTGTTAAAACATTATATCTCGGCAACGGATTGATTATAAACATTTGTCATTGAGCGGCTAATACTATACTATATAAAATTATTTCTTTAATTTGATTTAAAAAAGTGGTAGACTAGCCTTGAAAAATGCTCTAAGAATAGAGCAGGAAAAGGGGCGATTTCTCCCCGGGTGTAATTTCTATTTAAATTTCTACCATATGATAATAATTTATCTATACGTTAAACTAATTACACAGCACTGTTGCATTTTTTTAATCTGATGAAATGACAATTGAAAATATTATACTCACAGCAATCTTTGACAAGCGCGAAATCGCCACTTTTTCAAATTTATAGTTGTTTCTTACACATACAAATATAACCTTCTAATTTAAAATCGGCGATTTCGCGCTTGTCAAAAATTGCTGTGAGTTGTCATTTCATCAGATTAAAAAATGCAACAGTGCTGTGTAATTAGTTCAACGTATAAATAAATTATTATCATATGGTAGAAATTTTTATTCCGTGGGCAGCTGGCCAAATTTTTTATGATCCAAATAATATCCATCTCAGACTAGTCCACATCTTTTCTGTTTAAACACACGCCCGGGGAGAAATCGCCCCTTTTTCTTGCTCTATTCCTTGATTATTTTTCAAGGCTAGTTTATATTAAAATAAATCGAATATGTTAATAATTTTAGAAATGTAACTATAAATCTAAAAAAACGCTAGTCTTCAGAAATATTATTTTGAAGAAACATCTTCTTTAGAACTTCACTTACATGCCTCTATTTAACATTTTTGGTCTAAACATACAGGAACGGTTAAAACGCACCTTTTTATTTTAAATTGTTAGAACATTGTTAAAGCTTCATTACCACTTTTTTTAATTAAAAAATACTTTTTAAATTGTAAAAGCAAAACAATTAAATTATTGCGAGTAAAAGCGACTATATTCGCTTTCTAGCTTGTTTTAAGTTGTTAGTTTTTGTCATTTTAATCAGCTAATTTATTTTTTAGCAAAAATCATAAAATCAATGTCACGTGAACTTTTGCAATGAAATTGTTTTTATGGCTTTGCACTACTTTTTGTAATTTCTCGAGATTTATCAAAAACATGTGGCCCAAGAAAATTTTCAATTATACATTAATTTTTTGAATAAAATTGTGCAAGAAAACAGCGCAACATTTTTAACGCACGCGATTTTCTGTGCATATACCAGTGATTTCTTACGCAGAAATTTTTCTTATTGTTTTTTGTGTAGTGCATATCACGGAAAATGAAAAGAAAAGTCCCCATACGCGCTGCAAAGCACTAACACCGTGTTAAAATTGTGTTTAAAAATTAATTTAAAAAAAAACAACAGTGCGCCTATGAAATAGAAGAAAATGGTGGATTTTTAGTAATAAAGTCGCACAAATTCGAATTTTTAGCAAATTTTTTGTTTAAAAATTATGTTTTCACCATTTTTGGGTAATATATGCTTACTTTTATTAAAAATATAATTACAAAAATCTTAAACTAGATTAGCAATTTTTTTTAAAATAAAAGCTAAAAGATAATTTTTACTGGAATTTCTATTTAAATACCTAGCATTTTTACTTGTATTCATAAAATTTTACGACCGGGTTTATACGAAATGGGTCCGTAACTTTGGCAAGGAAACTCTGGACCGGGTGGTACACTTTTTAGACTCTGTTTAGTATTTAATATCGTTAATTTTTGACACGTATTAATTGATTTTTAAGCAAACTTTATTCGAAAACTTTTTTCAAATTAAATACAAACAGTTTATACTAATTTGTTAAAAAATTCAGGTTTGTTGTCTTTTGGCCTGAATAAAAATATTTAACTCGCTAAAAAAGTGGACTGATTCCGCAGAGTTTTCCTGCCAAATCAAGCGGACCAGTCCGAATAGATCCTACACAAAATTTATGATTACCAGTGTAGTTTCAGCAATAAATTTAAAAATTTAAATGCAAAAATAAAAACAAGAAATCAACTTGAATTTTTATATAAAAAAAGGTTAAATCTTAAAACATTTTCAATAACACCTAGAAATAAAAATAAGAATATAATATAATCCAAACAAATGTTCAGTTGTACAATAAACTTTTATAAAAAACTCACACATGAGCGAATTTAATACTACATTTATTAGTCCACATCATTTTTACTCTTGAGGAATCATTTTTATAGATATGAGACTCAAACCCGTAAAAAAAGAGAAAACTATCAACAAACCGAATCTTATCATTTCCTGAGGTCGAAAGACTGTAAATTCATAAATTTCATCAGCTATGACAATGAGATCGTATTTTTCGGCCAAATCAGCTATTTTAAGTAGTTCTTTTTTGGTAAACACCTGTTAAAAAATCAAGTTGTTTGAACTATTAATAAATATTATTCAAAATCTGTTTAATATTGTTTTTGGGTTTTTAACGAAAAATATTTTTAAAAAGTGAATTCTTATATTTTACACAACTAATCGGCAGGAATTGGTAAAATTTAAAATTTTGGGAAACTAAAAATAGTATTATTTGAAATTTCATCTCTAAATTATGAAACATTTGCTACTTATTTTTAAAAGTTTTGTTACACTTGTTTAATTCTTGCCTTTTACACGTGTAAAAATCAAAAATTAGCCTAAAAATGTGCCGAATCCCGCATATCACTTGGGTTAGAAGAGCGTGTCTGAGAGCCAAAAAAATCTACTCTGAACAAAAATTTGAATGTTATGCCTATTCAATTACGAGGATGGTGATTGGAATTAGACACAGGATTAAACAATGTGTAGACCAAGGGCTGGTTTACCACAGCGAAGTAACAAGCGACAGCTCGTTTCGTGCTTATTTATTTACAGACTGTACACTGCCCGTTCCCCCCGGAGTTTTATTGGGGGGGGCATTTCAAAGGCAGACCTGTGCACGGTCTGAAAATGCCCCCCCCCGTTTTATTGGAGGATTTGCCCCCCCCCGTTTTATTGCTCCCCCCCGCGAAAAAATGAAAAAGTACCCTAAAAATATGACGCCATTTTTGACCTATGATGACTCCATCGTCGCAAATTTTTTGCCGTTTTTAGCCTATTTCAATGTATTTTAAGCCAGTTTAGACCTATTTTTACCCTTATTTCCGTTCTTTTTTTGTGCCTTTTTCCCTTTTTCCCTTCTTTTTTTCTTTTTCTCCCTTTTTTCTCTTTTTTTTTCTTTTCCTCCTGCTTGCCCCCTCCGTTTTATTGCCCCCCCCCGTTTCAAAAAAGTTGCCCCCCCCGTGCCCCCACTTTTTGGAATGGCCCCCCCCCGTTTCCACCCCGGGGGGGGGGGCAGTGCACATGTCTGCAAAGGGGTCACGCGGGCACGGGGGAGAAGAATTTTTTTGTAACTGGGGGGAGGAAATAAAACAAAGGGTCAGCAGAGGAAAAGAGGAGAAAAAAAAGTAAGAAAAAAAAAAAAAACAAAAAAAAGAAGGAAAAAAAACGAACAAAAAAACCGAAGTTTAAGTAAAAATAGGTCTAATGTGGCTTAAAATGAATTAAAATAGGCTTAAAACTGCAAAAAATTCGCAAAATGGCGTCATAAAAGATCAAAAATAGCACCACAATTTGTGAGTACTTTTGTTATGTTTCGGCGGGGAGGGGGGGGGAGGATATTAAAACGGGGGGAGCACCCACTAATAGTCCGGGGAGGTGAGGGAATTTCCAGACCGTGCATAGGTCTGTATTTATATGGTTGTTATATTATCTCTTGTTGCCGCGGTGAGCACGCGCGTTGTAACTTGTCACTCCGGTGTGAACTGAGCCTATTAATAGGTGTATTAAATATTAAATAATTATGGTTGAATTATATCTGGCTGACGCTAAAAATTAGAATGCAGACATGAAGGGACCAACTAAATTGTGCGGTAATAACGTGTTTTTTGTAAACAAATAAGAACGCAGAATTTTTTTTTAATTCCACCTTTTCACAAAATATACATAAATCAACCAACTTTAGCCCTTAAAAAATTTGCATTTAAGTTCCAAATTAAGTGATTTGATAAATAGCTATTAAAATACAGGTTGCAAACTTTGTTATTAATCCGCTTTAGTGAAAAATTTTGAATGTTTTTGTTGTTAAATAGTCGAGTCAATACTGTAAATATCGCAGTCAGCTAGATTTTATTTGCCTATAAATTAATAGGCCTATTAAAAAGACACCTATTCAGACGTGTGCACGGTCTGGAAATGCCCCCCGTTTTATTGGAGGATTTGCCCGCCCCCCCCCCCCCCCCCCCTGTTTTTTTTGCCCCCCCCCCCCCCGCCAAAAAATGAAAAAGTACCCTAAATTTATGACGCCTTTTTTGATCTGTGATGACGCCATCATCGCAAATTTTTTGCGGTTTTTTAGCCTATTTCAATGTATTTTGAGCTATTTTAGACCTATTTTTACCTTATTTTTGCTTTTTTTGTTCCTTTTTTCCCTTTTGCCTTCTTTTTCCCTTTTCCTTTTCCCTTCTTTTTTTTCTTTCTCCCTGCTTGCCCCCCGTTTCAAAAAAGTTGCCCCTCGTTTTGGAATTGCCCCGCCCAATAAAACTCCGGGGAGGGGGGCAGTGCACAGGTCTGCCTATTAATAGGTGTACCTTTCCCGTCGGATTGTGCGGATTGTTGAGGTAGAGCAGTTTTGTTTTGGGGTTGATTTTTCTCTCCAGCTCCGCAAAATCCAGGGTGACATCTGCGGTGGTTTTCCCTATGCCTCCGTCCAAATCCAGCGCTACGAAGACCGGAACGGCGCCGGCCATACGCACTTGCGGTTCGTAGCAATCGTAAGATGGCGATATGATAATTGCCTGAAACTTGAAAACAATTAATATAAACGTTATTATGAGTCAGAGTCACGTTTATGGATCCATTGGATATCCGATCAGGCGATTCGGTAAATCCATAGATGAATAAGGGGGGTAGGGTGGGGTCCACCCCCCTAGCCTCGAAATTTTGGGCCCACCCTAATAGAAAAAAATCCAGGCCCCCCTTTCCCCAAATTTTCGAATTTTTTACTCCTGATCCCCCTCTAGATTTTGAAATCTGCCCCGCCCCTCCCCTCTCGAGAAAATTTTAAGTACTTTTTTTATACTAAATTTTCTTCCAAAAACGTGAATTTTTAACATAAATTCATGTTTTTACACCCTTTTTATACCAGAATATCGCTTTTTATTCAATAAAATGTAGTATTATCTCATAAAAAACTATAATTAAACCTTCAATGGTTTAACAGTATTTTGCTTCGGACATTGGACCCCACCTGACCCCCTCTAGGTTTCAAAATCTTCCAC
The DNA here is from genome assembly GCA_030248175.1 of Microlaimidae sp. YZB2_3. Lineage (NCBI taxonomy): Eukaryota > Metazoa > Nematoda > Chromadorea > Desmodorida > Microlaimidae > Microlaimidae sp. YZB2_3. The sequence continues at coordinate 31,485 of JASAMX010005766.1, forward strand.
CCTTTCACCCCGGGTCGATCCCCCCCAAGAAAGCTAGGGGGTGCAACCCGTGCAACCCCCTAGATTTTGAAGTGCGACCCCCTAGCTTCGGTGACCGTGTTCATATATGGGTAAATCCGCCCGTTTTCAGATCCCATGCGGCCGGATTGTTTTCAGATCCGGTAAATGCTGGATTTTTTTGTTATTTTCCTTATATTTTTTTGTTTTTTTTTAATGTTGGATTCTCAAACTGGAGAAAAATGCTACAATAAAATTATTAGCTAAAAAAGGTTTATAAATGATATAAATAGTTTGTTGTCAATTACGTTGATTTTATAATTTAGTAATAATTCTTTATGCCGCGACAACGACGATATACCTTTGTTTTTTGTACAACCAGCTAACAGACCTGGGCACGGTTTAAAAATGCTCTTTATTGGAGGATTCCCCCCCCCCCGTTTTATTGCCCCGCCCGTCATAAAATAACCCTCCTAGTCCTAGCCCTATCATGTTTTATATATTGCTCAAAAATAATAAAAAATAAAAATAGGGTAGTGCATTTAATTTCGGCACTTTTTTGTTTTTCCGATGTAACTTTTCACTGTATGGCCCGATTTTTATGTTTGATAGCTAGTTTGAAGCTTTCAGTATACATTCGTCACAAAAGTTTCACTGTACGAAAGTAGTTTTTTTAAATTAATTAAACAGTTTTTAAGAAAATAGAAAATTGCCGAAATTAAATGTGTGCATTTAATTTCGGCACTTTACAAACAATCGATTGTTTCTCAGTCAAAAAATCATCATTTTCAAAAATTTAAAAACCTATCATTATCTCCAGACAGTTTTTTTTTAATTTAAGCTTCTACTTGTTGTTGAAAGTGTAACTGGAAAAAAGTTACAGCTAAAATGCTAAATGGTATCAAAATGAGCAAAATTTGGGAAAAAAGTGCATTTAATTTCGGCACTTTTTAAAAGGACCCCATTAATCGAGTTTAAGTGCAGTGCTATGATCCCTACACAATTCAACGTTGTCTTTTAACTATTTACAGTTACAATTTAACACCCGACCACTTAATTCAACGCGTTTTACCTACAGCAATATGTGTGCCGAAATTACACTATTTTATTTTATAACGATTGCTCACCACAGACGCAACGTAGAACTACGGGGACTAAAAATTCGGAAAATCGACTAAATTTTACGAGGACAGTTTAATTTTTAAACCAATTTATTGCGTAATCATGAAATGCCCACGTTCTAAAAACGAGTAACAATTTTATTTTTTATAAATCACACAATTTCACATGAAAATATCATAACATAACAAATAAAAAGCTTACGAAAGTCATCTACATATAATTAGCTCTCATTTGAGCTATCAAACGTCGTATTCCGTCCAGGATTACCAAAGATATAGTCCAAAATCAAAAATGCCCAATTGGAAAAAGTGCCGAAATTAAATGCACTACCCTATCACGTTTTATATATTGCTCAAAATTGCAATGCTAAGTGGTTTTGTTAAACCCGCAACAAATACTTTACTTCATCTCCTGGGTTAAGCAAGGAATTGGAAATGCAGTAGAGCGACTGTAATGCGCCGATCGTTGCCAAGATTTCCTTCATCGGGTCGATCTTACGCTTCAAAAGACCCCCGTATAATTCAGCCAACGTATTCACAAGACGACCGTGACCCTAAAACTCCAAAAATAAAATTAACACCAAATAATCAATTAAAACAATCCGGAAAAAAATGACTTTTGAAAAACGGAAGATTAGAAATTCAAGATTAAGAAGAAGAAGAATATTATTCCTACCGCTGACCGGGCGTACTGGTTGAGGAAGACGTCGGAGCCACTGGCTACCTCGGCCAGGGCGTCGCTTATGTAGGCGGGCGGAGCGTAGTCCGGGAAGCCCTGGCCCACATTCACTGCACCACAGTCCCGCGCCAGGGCCGTGAACTCCACCCTAAAAACGCTTTTGCATTTAGTGGAATCTTGTAATTGCTGCTGTTAACAACTCCCGTTAAGTTAATGTTTCAAAAGTTCGACACCTTTAAAATAATGTGAGTTCTAAAGTAAAGTAAACTGATGATGGTGCAATCGCAATGTAAAGGCGTCTAACATCCGAGATCTAGGCGTAGCTTATAATAGGCGGAAAGGGAGCGCAGAAACACATTCACCGCACCCCAGTGCCCAGTCCCCCGCCAGAGCTGTGAACTCCACCCTGAAATGCATTAGAATTTAGTTAAATTTTACACACACTTCCCGTTGAGTTAATGTTTCAAAAAGTCAATTTTTTAAATATACAAGTAATAAAGAAAACGGATGATGGTGCAATCTCACAGTCCCGCGCCAGGGCTGTGAACTTCACCCCACCCTAAAAATCTTTTAGAATTTAGTAGTCTTTTCACTACCGCTATAACAACTCCCGTTGAGTTAATGTTTCAAATATTCCACACATTTTCAATACGCGAGTTGTGAAGTAAACAGATATTAGCGCAACGTGGGGAAAATACAACCGTTGATGAACTACTGAATATTGAAATGCTTTTAAATTTTGAAGAATCTTGATATGCAACTGTTACAACTCCCCGTCTGTTACTCTTTAATTTCACTTTTTTAATGTGAGCAATAAAACGGGTGATGTTGTTCTTTGTCAGTAACCAGGGTTTCGACTTTCGTTCAACCCTGGTTGGTTCCATCTGGCACGCTCCTCGCCTTGCTCACCCCCTCTTCCCACTCTCGGAGGAGATCAGCAACCGCTGCGGGGTTCGCCCAAAGGTCCTCTGGTCCCAAGGTCGTATTAATGTGTGTGCATGTGAAAAGATGTTGTGTTGTGTGTATTTGTGTTTTGCATAGCGGGCAGTTTGGTGATGTGTATTGTGTGGAATTGATTTTGTGTAGGTAGGAGTAGACGAAAGGAGATTTGCCCGTCCAGAGTTGGGTGAGGGTTCTCCTGACCCCGCGAGGCAGATTTTCTTCCTCGTTGTTTATTGCTGTTGCTTTTGTTTGAAGTATTGGGTTTATTGGAGTGTTGATGTGGTTTGTGACTGTGTTGTGTGGATTTGTTGTTTTAATGCTTTGTAAGTTTTGTTGTGTATGCATGTTGGAATGTTTGTTGTGTAGTTGTTGTTGTGAAATATTGTTTGCTTTTTGAGCCTACTGGGTGCAGGTTGATGTGTTAAGTAGTTGAGTGGATTGTTTCAGTTTGTGTGCATGGCTATCGATTATTGGTCGAGTGATTGCCTTGTATGTGTGTGAGTGTTTTGCGTGCTTTGCTGTGTGTATTTGCGATGTGTGTGTTGAATGTAAGCTTGGGATCAAAAGTGAGCCCCAAGACATTTGGGTTTTTAGTTGTGATGAATGCTGTGTTGTTTATTTGTAGTGATAGTTGTGTTGTACTCTGCAAGGTCTGGTGTGATTAGTGTAGATGTTTTTTTGCTTGCTTTAGTGTGAGTTGGTTGTTGTCTGTTCCCTGGCCAAGAATCTTGGCCTGCACGCGGTGGGAATATGCAAAACAACATTTATAGAACGATGCAAAACAACATTTATCAACGCATCGTCGTTTTCAAGTCAGGACCAACCTCAAACCAGCTACCAGTTGGAACCTTTTTTTAAACGGGTGATTGTGCGAGTTGTCGCAAGACATCCGTTGATAAAGCCATGAATATAAAAACAACAACATGAATTATTAAGACTGAAAATTAAATGATCAAGTCCTGTATTGACCATTTTGTTAGTTAAAAAAAGCTCAAACTGGCAAATTGTTTCGTTTTTATTAAAAAAAACTAGAGTTATTTGACCTTTTGCGTGGTGGTCAAAGTCTTGCCAGAAGTAATGAAGCTGAAGCTGACTCTTTTCCGCAAGTAGGAGTAGTATAGAAAAAAACAATACGGTCAGTAAACTGATGCAAAACTGGCTAAGACACTGCTTGTAGCTGTTAGCACAAGGCCGATAAGAAAATGATAAAAGTAAGTTTTACTAAGTTAACCAATTTTGTTTATTAATTAACCATTAAACAATTTACCACACGTTGGGTTTGATTCCTTTCACCCTGTCTGCTTTCGATTCCAGTTTTGACGACATCTTTCGACGGCCCACACCACCAATTCGCATAAAAAACCTTCGTGATTCCAGCTAAAGTTTTTTTTAATTTGATGGTGGTCTTTGTAAGAAAGAATGTGCAATGTAAAACGCCAACTTTTTTAGTCTTGCAAAACCCATTTATTTTAAAAAATATGTTTAGTGTGGAATTTACAACGGCAGGGCTGGACAACCCCAAAAAATTTTGATTAAATAAGTTAATTTTATTTAATTAATTTTAAGCTCATACTTTCGTCGCTATAGTACTCAGGGGGGGGGGTGTAGCAACCATACATACTAGCGAAGAAATAACGGTGTTACCCCCCAGCCTTGCTGGTTTTGGGGGAGTACACCCGACCCCCGAAATTTAGGGGTGTCCCAAAAATTTTTTGGGGTATACTTTAAATACCCTATTTTAATCGTTTTTAGCGTTGGGACCCTCCAAGTTTTAGAGGGGTGTCAGGCGTACGCCCAAATTTTAGGCGAAGGGGAAGGTGGGTGTTGGCAGTAATCGGGATTTTTTTGGGGGTGTATAAAAATGCACGAGAGGTAACCCCCCCCCCCAACGAGAAGGGGGCACCCTCCCCCACCAGAAGGGGGGGAGAAAAAAGTAACCCCCCCAAGGAAAAATGAAGAAAAAAATGTCTAAAATGACTCTAACTGCCCCAAACAAGTGAGGTCCAAATGAAAGTTTAAGCAATAAAAAGCTCAAAAATGCGATAAAAAGGGCTTTAACCTAAAATTAGCGTTTTACCTATTTTTTTCAAAATCGAAAAACGATATGGGTAAAATGCACTCTAAAAAACCAATATGGGTATTTTGCGTTTCTCGGATTTTAACCCCCCCTAATTTGGGGTTTAACCCCCCTCCCCCCACTCCAGACCAACTTGCCCATGTATGGTGTATAACCCCCCTGCCCGCTGCCCATCTATGCTCCTCCCCAAATTTTTAGGGAAAACCTTTAAATTAGGTGCATTTTCAAAAAAAAATGTCTTCTCAGCCCAGATCATATATGAGCACGGGAAGGGGGGGATTGGGAGGTTTTACCCTTAAAAATCCCGATTATAGCCGACACCCCCTTAAAATTTGGGGATACCCCTGACACGACACCCCCTAAAATTTGGGGGATCCCAGTACCTACTAAAAACGCTAAAAATGGGGTACTTGAGGTCATGGGCGTAGCCAGGATTTCGGAAAGGGGGTCCAACCCTGAACAAAATTTCCGAAAGGGGGGGTCCAGGGGAGTCCTAATCCTAAACGTTATAGAAGGGCTAAAAAAAATTTTCCTGCTGAGAATCCGAAGTCTTTGTGTCATCTGGCAAACTCACAATCGGAGCCAGACGCAAATATCTCGGTATCCTCCAAATGAAAACGCGGTACAGGTATTTCATGTAAATTGTTAAATTGTAGAAGTGTGAAAGGGCGTCTGGATTTGTTAAACGCATTTTTGTGTAATACATCGGAAGACATAATACTGTGTACTGAGACGTGGTGCGATTTGAGTGTAACAGATAGTATGTTGACGCTAGGGTCTCCTTTTTCTGTGTTTAGATATGACCGCAAAAACCGAACAGGTGGCGGCGTGTGTATGTTTATTAGAAAAACACTAAGAGTTTGTCAGGTTTCTTTTCCATCCGATTATGAAAATATTGAGTGTGTGTGTGTTGATATCTTGGGCAAAAAAGAACGCATACGCGTTGCCTGTTTTTATCGAGCAAAAAACCAAAATTTATTTTACGCATTTGAGAAACAAGACGCGCAAAACATTAGCAATATGATTTCTTTTTTATGCAACATTAATTATAGTTTTGTTATGTGCGGTGATCTAAACTTACCACACATAAATTGGAAATTAAATTGCATTAAACCGAATTCTATTAATACATATATTCAAGAGACAATATTAAACGGTTTAATTGAAAATGGGCTGGTTCAATACGTGTCAGACCCAACTCATTTGGTTGCGGGAAATATTCTCGATATTGTTCTTTGTAATGACAGTAATATTGTCTACAATGTAAATGTAACTGATCCGTTTATATCTATCAGTGACCACCTAGGTGTTTCTTTTAAACTAAATTTTGAATCAAATATATATAAGGGCTCAAGTAAGAAATTTAGAAATTTTAAAAAAAGGAGATTACCTCTCTATAAACCATACATGGGCACGGGGGGGTTGGGGGGGTTAACCCATACATGGGCAAGTTGGTCCGGAGTGGGGGGGGGGGGTTAAACCCCAAATTAGGAGGGGGGGGGGTTAAAATCCGAAAAACGCAAAATACCCATATATTGTTTTTTCTAGATACTTTTACCCCATCTCGTTTTTCGATTTTGAAGGAAAAATAGGTAAAACACTAATTTAAGGTCAAAAGGCCCTTTTTATTGCATTTTTGAGCTTTTTATTGCTTAAACATTCATTTGTACCTCAAAACTTAAGTTTGGAGGCAGTTAGAAGTCATTTTAAAGACATTTTTTTCTTCATTTTTCCAAAATTGGGGGGGGGTTAACTTTTTCTCCCCCCCCCCACTTCTGAGTGGGGGGGGGGTTAAAACCCACTTGTAAGAATTTTGGGGGGGGGGGTAAACCCCCCAACCCCCCCCCCGTGCCCCTGTATGGGTTAACCCCCCCAAATTCTAAGAAGTGGGGTTTAACCCCCCCCCCACCCCTGAAGTGGGGGGGGGGGAGAAAAAGGTAACCCCCCCAATTTTGGAAAAATGAAGAAAAAAATGTCTTTAAAATGACTTCTAACTGCCTCCAAACTTAAGTTTTGAGGTCCAAATGAATGTTTTAAGCAATAAAAAACTCAAAAATGCAATAAAAAGGGATTTTTGACCTTAAATTAGCGTTTTTTACATATTTTTCCTTCAAAGTCGAAAAACGATATGGATAAAATGCACTCCAGAAAAAAACGATATGGGTATTTGCGTTTCTCGGATTTTAACCCCCCCCCCCTAATTTGGGGTTTAACCCCCCCACTCCGGACCAACTTGCCCATGTATGCTATAAACAATTACCTTTTAAATTTTGACTTTAATTATATTTTTAAGAACTCGGTTTCTATTAACGATCTTTACCAAAAAATTCTTGAAGTTCAAAATTATTGTATTAATAAATGGGTTCCTATGAGTACTATAAAAAATAAATCTTTGTCATATCCGGACAATATTAAGCGCCTTAGAAACAAAAAACGTAAACTATATAAGTTAGGCAAAAAATCGCCAATAGGAAAATTGTTGTACAATAAATGCGCACAATTATACGAGCAATTTGTTCGCGATTTTCATGATAATAATGAGAACAAACTTGTTGAATCTGGAAATGCTCGCAATTTTTACAATTACGCAAAATCAAAAATGAAGTCTTCAAATCAAATACCACCTTTACGAAAAATGGATGGTACCTTAGCTGTAAAATCCGAAGAAAAAGCAAAACTACTAAATAATTTTTTTGGAAGTGTCTTTGCGATTGATGATGGTTTAGCACCTGAGTTTATGCTAAGAGTTGATGAAAATATAGGCATAAACTCGGTTATGTTTCCAGAAGAAAAAGTGCGTAAAAAATTTAAAAAATTACCTGCTAAACTTTCCAAAACTCCTGACAATTTACCTCCCTATTATTGGAAACAGGTTTCCGAATCTATGGCTTTACCGCTAGGACAATTCTTTGAAATAAGCATGCTTACTTCTACAATACCTGATCTGTCGAAAGAGGCTATTGTTATTGCGCTTCACAAAAAAGGTTCTGCTAGTGAAACAAATAATTATAGGCCAATTTCACTTAAATGTGTTGCTTGCAAGCTTATGGAATCTTTAATTTGTGACGCTGTAATTAAATATCTTAGGGAAAACAAGTTATTATCAAAAGAACAATTTGGGTTTTTAAGAAATAGGTCCACGTGTGCGCAGCTACTTAGTACTTTAAATGATTGGACCATTGCCTTGCGCGATAGAAAAGTAGTGGATGCTGTATATATAGCTTGCACAGGTCTATTAACGGATTTCATCTCTCTGAGATAAAAACCTCATTGGAGATTAAATCATAACTAATCTGAGAATAAATTTTTAATTTATGCTAATTTTCAAACAAACTGCGGATGTGGTATAAAAAATTGTGGGTTTATTTTGTTAATTTCAGATTAAGGACGATTTCGAGAATAAGTCCTCATTTTAAATTAAATCCGTTAAGCGAGATTATCCAATCGATATTGCAAGCATAGATGAACAAGGAGGGTAGGGTGGGGTCCATTTCATACATGGGCCATTCCATACAAGGACCATTCCATACATGGGCAAGTTGGTCCGGAGTGGGGGGGGGGTTAAAACCCAAATTAGGGGGAGGGGGTTAAAATCTGAGAAACGTAAAATACCCATATCATTTTTTTCTGGAGTGCATTTTACCCATATCGTTTTTCGATTTTGAAGGAAAAATAGGTAAAAAACGCTAATTTTAGGTCAAAAAGCCCTTTTTATTGCATTTTTGAGCTTTTTATTGCTTAAAACATTCATTTTTACCTCAAAACTTAAGTTTGGAGGCAGTTAGAAGTCATTTTAAAGAGACATTTTTTTTCTTCATTTTTCCAAAATTGGGGGGGGGGTTAACTTTTTCTCCCCCCCCCCCTTCTGGGTGGGGGGGGGGGGTAAACCCCACTTCTCAGAATTTGGGGGGGGGGTTAACCCCCCAACCCCCCCGTGCCCATGTATGGTCACTCCCCCCCTAGCCTCGAAATTTTGGCCCCCCCTAGAAAAAAATCCAGGAGGCTCCCCTTCCCCCCAAATTTTCGAATTTTTGACCCCTGACCCCCCTCTAGATTTTGAAATCTGACCCCTCCTCCCCTCTCGAGAAAATTTTAAGTACTTTTTTTATACTAAATTTTCTTGCAAAAACGTGAACACAAATTCATGTTTTTACACCCTTTTTATACCTAAATATCGTTTTTTATTCAATAAAATGTAGTACTATCCAATAAAAAGAACTATTATTATATATTATATTAAAAGTTATTATGGTTTAAAACTGTTTTGCTTTGGACACCGGACCCCACCTGACCCCCCTCTAGATTTCGAAATTTCGCACCCCGGGTCGACCCCCCCTAAAAAGCTAGGGGGGATTCGACCCCTCCTAGGACCCCCCTCCTAGATTTTGAAAAGTCATTTACCAGGGGTAAACACCCTCCTAGCTTTTTGACCGTGTTCATCTATGATTGCAAGTACGTTTACCGTGTGGAAAAAATTGTAAATCTCAGGTTAACTTTACGTCTGATTAAACCTTGAGCATACTACATCAGATTTTGTTGTTTTTTTTTGTGTAGCGACTAGAATACTTCAATCTGAATTATTTTCTTTAAATCGCAATAAAACAAAATTTGAATATACATATAGTACTTACCATTAATTTTGCGGTGTATTGCATAGAAAATGAGATGTTTAACGATTCTAAAAAAAGTATTTTTAAATACAAATTTTTTATCAAAAGGTTAAATGTTATTATACCCATCGCAATTAGTCAAAATCAATATAGTAGGAGAGGGGAGGAACACAAGAACCAATTTTTCAAACTAAAAGCAAACTAGGTGATGGTATATTTGTTCGGCGGAATAAAAAAGGAGGCCATGAAGTAACCAATCAAATTAAATCAATTTAGCGCTTGTCTTGTTATATTAGTTTTTTTAGAAGACAGAAAAAATTACCCATACCGGGATTTGAACGCGGTCTCTTTTTCTTAAATTCCCGGCCTTTTCATCTCAGTTTGGCGTGCTACTACTGCACTATACGCATAGGTGTTTTTTTTTGGGGGGGGACAGAGGGGTGCACCCCCCCTAGAGCCAAAATTTTGGACCCCCCTAGAAAAAATTCAGGCCCCCCCCCCCTCCACCCCAAAGCTCGAGAGCGGTCCGGCCTGACCCCCCTAGCGAGGCTGAGAACCCCCCTCCCCTCCCCTCCCGACCAATTTGGAAGTATAGGGTCAGGTTTTTATTTACTGTCAAAAACACGGGTTTTTAGTTAAAAACAGTGTTTAAATACCTTTTTTAGGGCTAAATAGGCTGTTTTAATTCATAAAATTCAATATTAGACCTAAAAACACTTAAATTATTGAGTTAAAAAAATTTTGCTAAGAAAATTGGGACCCCCCCCCCCCAAACACCCCCCTAAATTTGAAATCTCGGCACGGGGGGGCGACCCCCCCTCAAAAGCCAGAGGGGGCCAGGGACCCCCCTGGACCCTCCCCCCCCTAACAAATTTTGGCCTTCCTCTCGGGGGTGGACCCCCCCTAGCGGACCCGACCAAAAACACCTATGACTATACGGCCTGTTTGTTATTTACTTTACGGCGTCTCTTATACTCGCCTGTAGTTGTGAATCATCTATCACTCCAGGAAGGGACGTTACACGTCACAAAAATGTGACGTCCAGAAATATAAGACCAAATAAATCGAATTTTGAAACAACAAATGCAAAAAATTGCTTTTTTTAAGCTGAAAAATGAGCGATAGAGGACTTAAACCTGTAATCTTCAGTCTCAGTACCCCATTGACTGACGTGCTGTGCTGTACATCATCGCTGAACACCTATACATTAGAACTTGAATTTATAGGGCGTCATAGTTTTGAAACATCAGCACAACAGGCATAGATGAATAAGGAGGGGGGTAGGGTGGGGTCCACCCCCCTAGCCTCAAAATTTTGCCCCCCCCTAGAAAAAAATCCAGGGGCCCACCCTCCTCCCAAATTTTCCAATTTTTTACCCCTGACCCCCCCTCTAGATTTTGAAATCTGACCCCCCCTCCCCTCTTAAGAAAATTTTAAGTACTTTTTTTATTCTACATTTTCTTCCAAAAACATGAATTTTTAATACAAATTAATGTTTTTACACCCTTTTTATACCTAAGTATCGCTTTTTATTCCATAAAATGTAGTATTATCTTATAAAAAACTATATTATTAAACATTTACTGGTTTAAAAGTATTTTGTTTCGGAAATTGAACCCCACCTGACCCCCCTCTAGGTTTTAAAATTTTCCACCCCGGGTCAACCCCTTCTAGAAAGCTAGGGGGGTTCGACCTCCCTAGGACCCCCTCCTAGAATTTAAAATGCCATTTATCCGGGGTAAACACCCCCCTAGCTTTTTGACCGTGTTCATCTATGACAACAGGAGTTGTTACAACACCAGAAAGGACTGCTCGGCATTAAAACTTGAATTCAGCAACGATTAACGAATGGAACAACTTTGGCGAAAGTTCATTTGCATTTCAAAAACCGAATTTCAAAAGTAATTTGGGATATTTTTCGTGCGTTCATGATGATGATTGCGCCCACGAATACGAAATTCCAACATTTTAATAGGGATTCAAAGCTTTATTTTTAAACAAATGAAGAAACAACTTATATAAATACATTTAAAATAGTTATACTCCTTTTTTTCCAAGTGTTATACGACAAATGAAGGCTTTAAAACAAATAACCAAATTTGAACACAAAGATTTGGGCAAACAAAACAACCGACCGTATAATGTGATAAATCGCTTTGATTTGGTTGGTAATTTCATGGTACTCCTATTTTTTTCCCAACAATTTAGCCAATCCATGTGATTTGTTTTAGTGTCATTCAGAGATGGTAAACCGAATAATGCATAAAGGAGGTCCACCACAAAAAAATTCGGATCTACGATACGACGGTCCTGATGGAGGGGTATGACACGACGGACCAGAGGTCCGACACGACGGTCCTAAAAAATAGGGGTGTTAGGGGGGTTATACCCCCTAAAATCCCAACTATAGTCGAGACCCCCCGCTAAAATTTCCCCCAAAGACACCCTTCCAAAAATTTGGGGGTCCCAGTACTAAAAATGTTAAAAATGGGGTATTTGAGGTATACCCCAAAAAATTTTTTTGGGACACCACCCCCAAATTTTGGGGGTCGGGTATACCCCCCAAAATCTGCCCACCTATGGTCCCAAATACATGAGTTTCCTATAGCTCGTTTTCAATAAAAAAATGCGTTTTCTATCTGCTTTTGCCATAAAGTATTAACGTGGAGCTTCTAGATTTTGTTTTAAAAACACACACATGTAATAATAATACAGACCTGTGCACGGTCTGAAAATGCCTTCCCTCGTTTTATTGGAGGATTTCTATCCCCCGGTTTTATTTCCCCCCCCCCGCCCAAAAATAAAAAAGTACTCAAAAAATTTTGACCTATAATGACGCCATCATATTATTTTGCAGTTTTTAGCCCCTTTCAATGCATTTTAAGCCATTTTAGACCTATTTTTACCTTTTTTCCGCTTTTTTTGTCCCTTTTTTCCCTTTTCCCTTCTTTTTTTTCTCCTTTTTTTCTCTTTTTTTTCTTGCCCCCCTGCTTGCCCCCCCCCCGGCTCTCTCTCGTTTTATCGCCCCCCCCCCGTTTCAAAAAAGTTGCCCCCCCATTTTGGATATACAATTGCCCCCCCCCCGTTTTAACCCCGGGGGGGGGCAGTGCACAGGTCTGTAATAATAATATGTTGTCATAAAATGTATTTGTCATAAAATGTATTTGTTTAACAACACTATTAAGTAAGAAAATAAGCATTTTTCCTATTGCTATTGCCATCAGGTTTCAATGTAGAACTTCTAAATTTCGTCAATTTTCTGAATGTTTAATTTTTTTTAAAAACAAACATGTAATATAAATGTATATTTTTAAAGTTTTTTTTTGAAGACAAACCAAGGTAATAAATAAAACAAACTAAAATTCAGTATATAAGTCCGTAAAAACATATTTACATAATTTTGTAAAAATTAAAAAGTAAAATAAATAATTTTGTCAATGTTTTTTGCAAACTAAATTTTATTGAAAACTTATAAGGAAATAGTTCAACAGCTGTACAATTTTGATCAGTACAACGATATCGAAGGTTTCAAGATCGAAAACAGGTTTGTGGTAACGGCATGTGTACGAAATCTACAATAGCTAATTGACCTTCCCATCAAGTTTCTGAACAAACTACTGGCGCGTTCATAACTTAAGAATATAAGTAGGGTGACATGACTTAATTTCGGCCACCTTTTTTTATTTTTTTGGATAAGTTTTTTTCTGGTTTTTTTCAATCGACCCAAAATTTGGTCTAAAAATTGAACGATAGCTATTTTTGTTATTCCAATGCAAAATTTTAAATTTTCTGTTACACTTAAAGATCAGTTCTTTTAAAGAGGTAGTTCTTTTTTTATAGTGGCCGAAATTAAGGCGCGAGCCATTAATTTTGGCCACCTGGAAAAAACTGGCTATAATTTTTGCCAAACTGAACAATAAAACTTTTTAAAGGTTGCAAATTTATCCTTAGGTATTCTTGCTACATATAACTTAATTTTTCCCGTTTGCAAACTTTAATAGTTATTAGCAAGACTTAATATAATTATGTCAAAACCTTAAAAAAACAAGTTTTAACAACTTATTTTTGTTGAATTTTTATTTTTGGCTTAAAAAACGTCAAAAAAAGTCAAACAAGCAAAAAAATCTTTATAAGTACGGTAGTACGATGATATTTAAAAACAGCAAAAAAATGGCAGGTTCTTTCAAATGAATTTTAAGGTGGCCGAAATTAACGGAATCTTAAAATGCGCAGTTAGTTAAACACGTTGCAAAGTGATTTTGAAGAAAGTATCAAAACATGAAAATTAACAACTTTGAGCCTTTAATAGAAGATATTTTAAGGTTATATTACACAAAGCAAAAATTAAAAAAATCACAAAAAGTCACTTTTTGTATGAAAATGTTGATAATGCAGAATAAAAAAATAAAAAAAAACTTTTGCAAAAACACTTTATTCAACATTAATCCAGTTACTTTTGTGCTAGTCTTAAAAAAAACCTTAAAAAAACAAGTTTTAATAATTTTGTATTTATTGTCAATTTTTATTTTTGGCTTAAAAAACGTCAAAGAAATGGCAACAGCAAAAAATTACTTTTTAAATACGTTAGTACAATGATATTAAAAACACCAAAAAACGGCAGGTTCTTCACCTAACTTTTCAGGTGACGAAATTAACAGAATTGTCAAAAATGCGCAGTTAGTTAAACGCATTGCAAAATGACTTTGAAGAAAAGATCAAAACATAAAAATTAACAACTTTGAGCCTTAAATAGGAGATATTTTAAAGTTATATTGTAATTCGTTTTAAATTTGATGCAGTTTAAACAGAAAGCAAAAATTAAGAATATCACAAAAAAATCACTTTTTGTATGAAAATGTTGATAATGCAGAACAAAAAAATCTTTTGCAAAAACACTTTATTCAACGTTAATAAAGTTACTTTTGTGCTAGTTCTTTTGTGTTTTAAAAATAAGCCAATTTTTTAACATCCTAAATTGGTGGCAGAAATTAAGTCAGATACCCTAAATTCATTGTATTTACCCGATATAAATTGTTCTTTTAAATAGCACTTTTGCATTGCATAAAACATAATCAAAATAAATTATTCGTTAATTGCAAAGTTTTAGCTTTTTTAAAGATGTTGTTAAATAAAATTTTGAAATTTCAAATCGAAAAAAATTCAAATTCAAAAAGGCTAAAATAATAAATAAAGTATAGATGTGTTTTAAATTAATTTTAACTTACGATGAGAAAATTTAATTATTTTTTTGTTTAATTTGGTTTAATTAATTTGCACGCCTTTTTTAATGCTATAGAAAAGTTTCTCTTAGGGTTGAAACAGAAGTATTGCAAACGCATTTTTTTGGGACTGTCGTGTCGAACACCCACTTATTCTTGGGACTGTCGTGTCGTATCTTTCGCCTCCTGGGTCCGTCGTGTCGCGTTCTAAAGAAATGTTTTGGCAGTCTTTGTTTTTTGACCGTAAAATGACCTATGCAAGAGTTTACATTGCAAGTTGTACGAAGAAAATATAGATCACAAGAGAATGTCCGACTGCACATTAAATTTCTGTCCAAAAATTTTGTTAGAAAACTCGCACATGCGAGAAATTTCTGTCCGAAAATATTCGCAGCTCGAAAAAAGCAGTTTTGAGTGAAAAAGACACATTTTTTTGCAAGATACAAGATTAAAAACTGTGTTGAAAATCTGAAAACATGTAAAAAATGACAGACCTTTGCTAAAAAAAGTGGCGTTAACCCTCGCATAGCTAATTTTTTTTTCAAAATTTACTGTAAAATAATTTTTTGTGTTATATATTCTGGCTTATACGGCGGTCAAATCCACGAGTGCCATTACATGTCTTTTTCGCGCAAATTCATACTTCCACCACAAGGCATAAAAAAGTTTGTAACGAATTATGCAATAAGCTTGAATATTTTAATAAATTATTTTAATGTTGATCACAATTATAAAAAAACCCAAGGAACTGAGATTCTAAATACCATCGAATTGAGACACCTGGGACATATTTGCATGTTTATTAAAAAAAATCCTTTTAGTATATAAATGATATTTAAATATGGTTTAGAGGTACCTTATTCTGATATAAGCGATAAATTCGTAAATAGTTTATTCAAAATAGTTTATGTATAATAAAAATCTATAATAAATCATCGAACAAGCAACAACCACAACGAATCTATATTGAAATTACGAGGACAATTCTTATTTAGAAAAGTTACACAATTTGCAGATGCTGATACCAAAAATGCTGTTATATTACCAAAATATGCTAATAGGTATAATTTGCTATTACAAAAAGTTCAAATTAAACAAAATTTTTATCAGGCTGCAGCTAATTATGATAGCAGTCACATACAATGTGATGTCACTTCCGTATATATCGTGATAAAAACTAAACCCCAAAACATATCGTCGCTATCATGACACAATGAGTCAAAATTGTCGTAAAATACTAGCCAATGCATAGGTGGACAGGGGGTTGGAGCGTTATATCTCCCAAAAATCCCGATTATAACCAACCCCCCTTAAAATTCAGGGGTATCGCGGACACCCCCCTTAAATTTGGGTGGTTCCAGTACTAAAAACGCTAAAAATGGGGTATTTGAGGTAGATCCCAAAAAATTTTTTGGGGGTT
Source organism: Microlaimidae sp. YZB2_3 (assembly GCA_030248175.1). Lineage (NCBI taxonomy): Eukaryota > Metazoa > Nematoda > Chromadorea > Desmodorida > Microlaimidae > Microlaimidae sp. YZB2_3. The sequence continues at coordinate 47,550 of JASAMX010005766.1, forward strand.
TCAGGTCTCAAAAAACTCTTCCCCCCAAATTTCAGGGGTCGGGTATACCACCCGAAATCCGGGAGGCTGCCCACCTATGAGCCAATGTGACTCTTTTTTATCTTTTAACAAACAAAATAATACAAACGTTATGTCGAGTGAGAGTCATGTTGATTTTATGGTGATTGTGGCTGCTTGTGTTGTAGTGACAATATTATATTTTTGCTAAATTAATCGATTATCCACGGTCAAAATAAAATAAAGAAATCGAATAAAAATACTATCTTGTTTCTAATAAAAACATTACATAAAACAAAACGGCAATATATTTTCAATTAATAATATCAGTCTCTCAGATCGTGGCGTCTACCGAACCGCCGCTCAAAATTAAAAGCTAAACTTCCAGTTTTAAAATCAATTTCCCGCCGAGTTATTGCTGTCTAAACGGTCGCCGCGCAGCTTCGCTTTGCGTTCATAAAAATATCAATATTTCCTCCATTATTAATCCGCTTTAATAAATAATTCATTATAAAATTAAAATCATTTTGGGCGGTGTCGTGTCATATGGACACCTCGCTGGCCTGGACGCTCACCTCCCCGACTGCCGTTTCTATATCCTCCGTGACGAGGGTTCCCTTCCGCTTCACCATGTCTTTCAGGTAGGCCAGACCTCTTCGGTAACCCTCGTTGCGGAAGCGCAGGGACTCGGGGCAGGCGCAGAGCGCTGTGCAGAGCTCCAGGGTCACGTACTGAGGCGGCACGCAGGCCACAATGTTCATATCGCGACCCAAACAGTAGGCCACCTGAAATTTACACCACGGTAAATCGTAATATATTTATAAATGAAAAGTTTGTATAAAAACCATCAGATGTGGATTACAAATTTACATTTTTGAAGAAAAACGTAAGATAAAAATAATACTTACAGTTTTCTTAAGGGTGCCATGGTGAAAAAATTCAAAAAATTGATGGAAGGGGAGGGGTAAAATTTTGAGGCAGGGGTGGACCCCCAACCAAACCCCCAATTTATTTATGGTCATACTTATTTAAATTTATGTAAGAACAGGCCCTGTACTTCATTCTGATACACCGCTTTCATTGTCATTTTGTAATAAAAAACAAGTAAATTGGTGAACTAGAAGAAGTAACACAATTCATTTATCTTGGACATTGTATTTATAGCATCGGTGGATAGAATAAAGCTATATATCTCAACGCATACAAGCTGCTTAGATGACTTTCAGAAAACTAATAAGGACCCTACTTGGTTACCGCGGGCTGTCTTTGCGCCAGAGAGGAATTATCGTCGTTACTACGGCAAAATCAACCACAATCATACATGGGCACGGGGGGGGGGTTGGGGGGGTTAACCCCCCAAATTCTGTAAAGGGGGGTTTAACCCCCCCACTCAGAAATGGGGGGGGGGAGAAAAAGTTAACCCCCCCCCCAATATTGGAAAAATGAAGAAAAAAATGTGTTTAAAATGACTTCTAACTGCCTCCAAACATAAGTTTTGAGGTCAAAATGAGTGTTTTAAGCAATAAAAAGCTCAAAAATGCAATAAAAAGGGCTTTTTGACCTTAAATTAGCGTTTTTACCTATTTTTCCTTCAAAATCAAAAAACGATATGGGTAAAATGCACTCCAGAAAAAAAACGATATGGGTATTTTGCGTAACCCCCATAATTTGGGGTTTAAACCCCCCCCCCACTCCGGACCAACTTGCCCATGTATGACCACAATTTGTATAAAATATATGCGACTGTGACTTTTTTTTTGGCTTTTAAAAGCATCCTACTAACTACAGAATGAGTCAAAAGTTATTTGTATTTTATAGTAACCGTGGCCCATTTTGCCGTAGTAACGACTATATGACCGTTGCGCTTACCCTGTTATGCTCGAGTGAAAAATAGTGTATCACCTCTTCCACTCAGCAGAGACTGCGGAGTTTCGAGAGACTGGTGATACGAATGATGTGCGGTGTAAACCTCAGCGATCAAAAACCATAAAGAATCAAACATCATTGCATGTCTAAGTGCGCAAATCTTGCAAACAAAAGAGTCAGTTTGCACAAACTATTAATTAAATATTAATACAGCAGAAACTAGTGCAGTAAGATACTAATACAATGATTAAACGCATATCATATGCTTACGTTATTTTTTTAATGGGCATAACTTTTCCTCAAACTATAGTTATTATACTAAATAACAAAATTAATTAAATAATAATAATATCGTCGTTACTACGACAAAATGAGCCACTGTCATTACAAAATAAACGTAACTGTGACTCATTCCGCAGTTAGCAAGGTACTGTTAGCAAGGCAGACCTGTGCACGGTCTGAAAATGTCCCCCCCCCCGTTTTAGTGGAGGACTCCCCCCCCCCCGCGGAAAAATAAAAAAGTATTCAAAATTATCACGCCATTTTTTACCTATTATGACGCCATCATCGCAAAATTTTTGCAGTTTTAAAGTATTTCAATGGATTTTAAGCCATTTTAGACTTATTTTTACCTTATTTTCGCTTTTTTTGTCCCTTTTTCCTTCTTATTTTCTGCTTTTTTTCTCTTTTTTTCTGCTCCCTGCCTGCCCCCCCCGTTTTATTAATCCCCCCGTTTTAAAAAAGTTGCCCCCCCCAATGAAACCCCGGGGAGGGGGGCAGTGCACAGGTCTGTGTTAAAAATCTAAAATGATTCACTAGCGCGCATGCATTTTATACGAATTGCGACTCATTTTGCAGTAGTAACGACGATATAATTTACCTTTGTCAAACCGGAGAGGAATGTTGAGGTTGAGGAGACCACGTAAAGAATGTGACTGCAGTTTTCCATCACAGAGAACTCTTGATCGCTACTGCTGCAGAAAGTTCCGTCCATATAGCTTAACCCGTATTTGCTTTAAAAATAATTTAATATTAAATAATCACAACTTTAAATCTAACAATAAAATATTTTATTATGAATTTATATTATTAATAAAATATTTATATATTTTTAGGACTGAAAAAATTTTATTCTATTAGAATTATAATAAAATTTACAATTAAATTTTCTATTTACTTTTGAAATTAAAAAAAATTAGCTTTATTTAATTAAATAATAAGCTTACTGAAACACCGGGACCGCCTTCCGAGAAATCCATTCCGAATACCGATTCCCGCCGCTATTTCCCAGAAACACGTCGTAATGAACCGGTTTTTTGCACTTTTTTCCACGACTGCTCCTACGCTCCGAGTCACAATGACCCTCTAAAAATCATAATTTTAGAGCGAACCGTCTTTTTTAGCACATAAAAAGTTATAAATTCAATGTGACTCTTACTCATAACGTTTATAATAGTATTTGCGCAATAAAAAAGTCGTAGTTACAAGCATTTTTAAGGTTTTTCCTTTGCGGTCATAGGTGAAAACGGTCGGGGAAGCTATGAGGGGGGGTGGTTACCCGGGGTAAATCGAATTTTGAATTTTAGGAGGGGGGTCCCAGGGGGGGGGGTCACCCCCCCCCCCCCCTAGCTTTTACGGGGGGGGGGTGGACCCGGGGTGCGAAATTTTGAAATCTAGAGGGGGGTCAGGTGGGGTCCGGTGTCCAAAGCAAAACAGTTTTAAACCATAATAACGTTAATAATTGTTCTTTTTATAGGATAATACTACATTTTATTGAATAAAAAGCCATATTCATGTATAAAAAGGGTCCCAGTCGCAGTGAATGATCCTCCAAACTTTTTTGTAATTTTAGGGCAAACACTAAACTAGGATAGGCTGCTAATAAAATTATGATACAATTTTTTGTTGCATGATTTTCATTGTAGTTTTAGAATGCTTTAAGTTTTTTCTTCTGCTTTTCGAGCCACAATGACCTCTAAAATTTTTTATTTTGTGGTAAACGCTATTGTAGTTACTTTTTGAATAGGGTGCTAATTAATACAATAAAATGAGAAATTATTTTAGGTTGCATTATGCATTTTGATTACGGTTTAAGAATTATTAACGATTTTTCTATTAATAAAACACCGAGGGTAAAAGGATTTTTACAGAAAGTGGGTGTACAAAATGCGAGAGTGAGTAAGTAATATATATTTTACTTTAGTACTAAATATCTACTCAGTATTACATTTTGGCATTCTGTAAATTATTAATATTTTATATTCTAAAATTTAAAAATGCACAAAAAGCTATAAAATTGTGTTTTACTCAACATATTAATAAATAAGTGTATTTTATACTTATAATAAATTACACAAAAAAATAAAACCGCAAATTTTCAAAAGTACCCCAACCATTTTTAAGTTTTGTCTTAAAACAGCAGCAGCATTATCTTAAATTTCTTTCTTATTTTGGTTTTAAACGTTTAAAAAAATGGATTAGTCGTCGAAAAATTTTAAAATGGGTTTTGATTTGATGTAGACGGGTATACCATTACATCAAATCAACCTAATTATACACAAAATCGAGTTTTAACGTTTAAAGCAAACTGCAAACTTTAGCAAGATAATATCAGCAGATTTTCTATTTTATTGGTTGTCTTTTTTATACAATTCTTGTGACAGTATATTTTTTAACTAACCATACTTAATTTTGTGCTGTTGTGTGCATTATTGCGGATGTGTATATTTCTGCTAAATTGCTTCTTCTTTAATGGATAACCCCTAGTTTTACTCCTGATACCGTAAGATGATCCCTAAGACCAGACCTGAGCATTGTCCCCCGCTGTTTTATTGGGAAAAGCAATTCCAAAATGGGGGACGGGGCACGGGGGCAATTTTTTTTGGGGGGGGCAAGCAGGGTAGAAAGAGAAAAAAAAAGGAAAAAAAGGAAAAGGGTGGCGGGGCGGCGGCGGCGAGGGGGGCAAAAAAATGGGGGAGGGAACGGCAAATCCTCCAATGAAACAGGGGGAAGCATTTCCAGATCGTGCACAGGTCTGCTAAGACTATTACTACCAACTGCTTACTTTTGTTAGGAAGTACTATGCAGGCGCAAAAATGGGCGAAGATTATGGCCAGCACCAAAAGAGTCAAAGAGATTCTAGCCGAATGGAAAGTAACCAAGACTAGGAGGAGGATTTCCAACAAAAGCATGGAGAGCCGAGCGCAGTCCGAGAAACTCCGCGGTTGAAATAGCCTCTTTGTCTTAATAGATAAAAAATAAATTACAATATATTATTTCAGTTTAATTAATATAAAAATCATTTTTATACTATTTTACTTGCAGTTTTTAGTTCTTTAAAATTGGACCGATTCGCTGATATTTGTTATAAAGCCATTTCACTAAAATTCACGTACTTTACTTAGGTGTTGAGTTGAGTGTTACAAAAGTGAAAATTAGCAAAACTAGAGAAATAATACAATGAATCACTCTAAGCAGAACGAAAAAATATTATAATATAATGACTGACTAATAAAAAATTAGTTAAATTTCAATCTTTTAATATTGCAAAGATATACAACAAATTGAACTCGTAATACTATTTTTTAATAATTAAAAAAATCAAATTACATACTCGAAGTAAAGTTTGGGGATTTTTATACCGCATAGTAGTGATTTAATTAAGTTTATGAACTTATTTTTTATTGCAAACGAAACAAATAACTTAACAATCTATAACTGATTGCAGAATTTATCAAGCTAAGTAAATGTAGATCGAAAAAATCGGTCAAAAAATACGACTTAAACGAAATAAGTGTGCATGTGCATTTTAAAGTAACACGCGACAAAATTTTGCAGTGCAAAATACCGTATTTTTCTTTTATTAGTATCCCAGCCTCTAATAGTAGCCTAGCATTTTGCACCCTTTAAAAAAATAGAAGCCTAGCGTAGCCTCTAATACAGGTCTAGGCTACTATTAGAAGACTGAACGCAATTTTCAGGGCGATTTTGTTTATGTTTTTATGTTTATTGTTAAATTTGCTTTGAAAAAATCGGCCGAATCAAAAGTAAAATGATGGCTAATACTATTTTCATCATGACAATGACATTAACCGTGCTTGTCATGAGGAAAATAAAATTTTGTTGAACGTATGTAGAGAGTAACTTGTTTGCAAAAATCGTTCTTTGAACACTATACCTGCGTGTCATTACTTATTTCTCTGTTAAAAAATAGTAGCCAACCTTTAATACTAGCCTACATCACGTAGTAGCCTACCCTTTTACACCAACACCAATTGAAAAAATAGACGCCTAGGCTACTATTTGAAGAAAAATACGGTAATTACAAGGTTATTTTATATAAAAAAAGGCAACTCAGAATTCAAATTCTCATGAGCGCAGTATTAATGAATAATATTAATAAATAAAAAAAAACAAAGTACAGTTCTGCATACCCAGTTAAGAAACCGTAAAAACAGTCAGCTTTTATTATTTATTTTGATATCAAAAATAATTGCTTAACCCGTTCCCGTGAAGGCCTTTTCCCCCTTTGCAACCGTGAAACCTTCGTACGACAAAGGTAAAACATTCGTCTCACGGTGGTGGCATTTTCGCATGACAAAATATGTCGTACGTAAACCTTACCGCGGTTAGCTCTTCGCATGACTTAGGTCGTACTTCCGTTACACATAATTTTAATGCGCGAATAGTGCCCAGTGAGCGAGCAAATTAAAATGGTTAAAGCTGTACGGTAGCAGTATGCAACTTTTTGCAACATGAAATATCCTACGTAATACACTGTATCCGTGACAAAAATCTGCATATTGCTACCGCACTGTTATAACCATTTCAACTTGCTCGGTCATTGGGCATTACTCGCGCAAAAAATTATGTATGAAGGAAGTACGGCATAGGTCACACGAAAGTCTCACGGTTGTAGCCCAGGAAAATGCATTTACGGGAACAAGTTAATAATAAAAATTAGTAGCCGAGCAATTCCTACCTCATTTGCAACATATTTACAAATTGCACCAGTGTCAAATGTGTTCACTATTGTTCTACGACATTCTGAGCAATAATTCCAAGCGTGACCGGCGCGCCTAAAGATATAAAAAATTAGAGTATACAAAAAAACATATAGTTTTATGAGTATTGCGTATCCACTAGTATGAGTATTGGCCACGCAATGCGTGTCCACGTCCAAACAATATTATAATACTGTCAAATTGTGATCGGTCTTGAAAAATTAACACACAAAGTGTTTTAATAATTGTGACTCTTATGTTCAGAGTTTTACACAATAGCAATACTGACTTTAAAACTCAAAATTTTAATTAAATGTTTGAAGTTTGAGTCTTTAGTTTCCAGATGTGGTTTGGACCTGAAGTACTTAATTTAAAAAAAAAGGTTATTAAAATAGTGTTAACTAGGAAGATTATCATCATTAAATTTACCAAAATTTATATTAACCGATTTAATATTAGCTGGGATAGGACAATCCATATAAATTGAATCCAAAATCCGATAGGCTGCCCACAAAAACTACATAAAGATAAATTAATATTATTTTCTAACTTAATATTTCTTCTTACTTTCTGATATATTTCCAGCGATACTTTCTGTCTTTAATTATTTGACTAAAATATTTCTCTTTTATGAAACTATCTTCCATATACTCCCATGCTTCAGGGGAACTGGAAAATACCGGAATTTTGTGTTTTTTCAACACCCACCGTAGAAAATCCAAGGTTCGTATTCTGTCTTCCAGATCTCTAAAAAACGCAATCTAAACGTTTTTTATTATTATTATATATACGTTTATTTTTAATTTTAATAAATTTCACATTTTATACAAATTTTGCACTGATATTAAGTTTACCCGAGTGTTTATCCTCAGTTCTAAAGTTTTTTGGAAGAGAAAACGTTAATTCATAAATGGACAGGGGGAGGCATACATGGGCACGAGTGGGGGGGAGGAAATGGTAACTCCACAATTTTGGAAAAATAAAAAAAAATCTCTTTAAAATGACTTCTAACTGCCTCCAAACTTAAGTTTTAAGGTCAAAATGAATGTTTTAAGCAATAAAAAAAAAATTTAACAAAGCTCAAAATGCAATAAAAAGGGCTTTTTGACCTAAACTTAGCGGTTTTTACCTATTTTATTTCTTTAAAATCGAAAAACGATATGGGTAAAATGCACGTCAAAAAAACAATATGGGTATTTTGTGTTTCTCGGATTTTAACCCTCCTCCTAATTCGGGGTTTAACCCCCACTCCGGACCAACTTGCCCTTGTATGGGGGGAGCGGTTAGTAAAAATTAAGCCTCATCCCCTAAAAATATATCTTGAAACTACCGACACCACCCCACCACCTCCCCATCCCTAAAATTTGGGGATACTCGGAACACCCCAAATTTTTTCCATCTAAAATTTTAGGGGAACACAGGAAAGTATTCAAAATTTTACATCAGATAATGAAGCTAATGCAAAAAAGTGTTAGGGTAGGCTAGACGGTCTGGAAATTCCCCTCGGAAATATTATTAGCTGCGCCCCCCCCCGTCCAAAAATGAAATAGTACCCAAAAAATTATGGCGCCAATTTTGACCTATTATGACGCCATCATCGCGAAATTTTTGCAGTTTTTGGCCTATTTTAATGCATTTTATGCTATTTTAAACCTATTTTTACTTAAATTGCGCTTTTTGGTCCTTTTTTTTCTTTTTTCCTCCCTTTTTTTTCTCTTTCTCTCCTGCTTGCTCCTCCGCTTTATTGCCCCCGTTTCAAAAAAATTATCCCTCTCCCCCCCCAATAAAACCCCGGGGGCAGTGCACTGGTCTGGAGCAGGCACAATTCTTTATCACACAATTTTTTTAATGTATTTTATGATAAAAGAGGACTAATTAACGCGTAATATTTCACACATTTACGTATTAACTTACTCGGCACAGAGAGCTATTTGTTCGAATTCGTTGTTCGCCGGCAACACAACAACCATTGACACGTTTTGAGCTAAAGTAACAAAATACTTAACTGACTGACGCACTTATGTAAAACGAAATAATGATATGCGTAATTTCTATTATTAATAGAGTTTTCTATTTATAAAATTTAGTAAACAAAAGTATTCGCCAGCTCCGCGAGGGCCCTTTTAAATTAAGCATTTTCTGTAATTGAAACATTAAAAAACTGGGAACCAAGCTCGCCAGCAGCGTCATACCTACGAAGCGGCAGAAAACTAAAAATCCCCAAAAACTGCTTTTGCTTTTGCAATATTTAAAAAATATTTAAGAAATTTTGAAGAGAAGGGGTCGAGATTTTAAACCAATAAATATTTGAAATATTTTAAACCGTAAAATGTGCTAGTCGCTCGCTGTTTTTCAATTTTCCCTCTACATATGATTGGCGCTAGTAGTTATCTACCCTCTTCCTAACACCAAAAAACCCTTATTCCGAACCAGTCTATATATCTAAATTTTAATAAAAATAATACCTGCAGCTGCAACTAAAATTTAATGTTAATAATTGGAGCCTGAATGTATTATAACTTAATAAAATTTAAATGAATCACCGAAAAAAACACCTGCAAAGTAAGCGATTTCCAGAAGTGAAGCCACTGAAACAATTGATTTGTGAACAACAAATAACAATACCTTTGAATTCTAAAAAATATACAATTAGCAGTAAATATTAATAAAACCAAGCATATTAATAAACCAGCAGTCTCCATTGTTTTTTAAATTTAATTTTTCACTCATACCGTAAACTTTTAAACACCCAAACTTTAGAAAAAAAATACAATTAAAAGATTTTTTGGCGTTTTTTATGTGCCGAAATTCATAATACATGCTTAAAACTAAATTTCAAAAAACGAAAAATTTTACAAATGAAAAAACTTTTCAAAGAGAAATCCTAAAAAAGAAGGCATTCCAAGAAAACGCTGAGCAATTAAAATTTATTTTGATCAATCAAAATTTTTTACTTGCTACAAAGCTTTTTTATTCGTGATATTTTGAAAACGCTGCTTTATTTGAAATTAAGGATTAAGTAATAAATTATATGAGGGAAGCTGCCATTAGTAACAAAAATTTCGAACATAACAAAATCTTAATTTTTTAACAAACAAGAAAATTTAATATAAAGGGTAGAGTATCATTCGAATGCTTATCAAGTAGTCTTTAGAAAATAAATTTTTTAGCAAAGTCTAATTTGATCCTTGATGTGATCTCCCTTAGACTTTCTCTCGTCACCCCCTACTCTCAACCCTCTTTTTCTAGAAGGCTACCGCTCTTCACCAAAGACCCCTTCCGCTTCCCCCCACTTATAAAACACTAGTGTCACAACTCCCGCTGTGTAACGTCCAGAAATATGAGGCCTGTCACAACTCCCGCTGTGTTAATGTTTCAGAAATATGACGTCTTATAAATACGAGTTGTAATGTAACACTGTCGAGCGATGGTGTAACGCAGCACGTCAGTCAATGAGGTACTGAGGCTGGAGATTACAGGTTCAAGTCCTGTATCGCTCATTTTTCAGCCAAAAAAGCTAATTTCGCAATCTTTCTTTCAAAAACTCAATTTATTCGGCCTCATATTTCTGGACGTTACACTAGGTAGGGTAGCTGATTTAATTTCGGCCACCTTTTTTATTTTTGGATAAGTTTTTCTTTTGGCTTTTCCAATCGACCCTAGATTTGGTCTAAAAATCAAAAATAGAATTTTTGCTATTCCAGTGTAAAATTCTAAAATTTCTGTTAAACTTAATGATCTGTGGAGGTTTAAAGTTTTTTTATAGTGGCCGAAGTTAAGGTGCTTGCCATTAACTTCGGCCACTTAGAAAAAACTGGCTATAACTATTGCTGGAACGAAGGCTATAACTATTGCTGGAACGAACAATAAAAATTTTTAAAGATTGCAAATTTATCCTTAGCAGTGGCGTGCCCAGGGGGGGGGGGGCGGGGGGGGCGGCCGCTTTCCTCCCCCCCCCCGAAATCCGGCGAAGCCAAATTTTTTCGTGAGGGAGGACCCTTACGTTTTTTGAATCTTGGGAGAGAAAAGTTTTTTTTTTTATTAAATATTAATACTGAAACTTTCCTGATGCCTTCCAAAAGCATAATAGCCAAAAAACCAAATTTTCCCCGCTTCTCTGGTAGTTTATATTGACAATTTATCTTAGTTTTTCGATTTTAAACCGATTTTTCCGCTCAATAGTTAAGGCCATACATAGGCAAGTTGGTCCGGAGTAAGGGGGGGTTAAGCCCCAAATTAGGGTAGGGGTTAAAATCCGAGAAACGCAAAATACGCATATAGTTTTTTTCTGGAGTGCATTTTACCCATATTGTTTTTCGATTTTAAAGAAAAAATACGCTAATTTTAGGTCAAAAAGCACTTTTTATTGCATTTATGAGCTTTTTACTGTTTAAAATGTTCATTTTGACCTCAAAACTTAAGTTTGGAGGCAGTTAGAAATCATTTTAAAGACATTTTTTTCTTCATTTTTCCAAAAGTGGGGGGTTAACCTTTTCTCCCCCCACTTCTGAGTGGGGGGAGGGGCGTTGGTTAAACCATACATAGGAAAGTTGGTCCGGAGTGGGGGGGAAGGGGTTAAAATCCGAGAAACGCAAAATACTCATATCGTTTTTTTTTCTGGAGTGCCTTATTTTACCCATATCGTTTTTCGACTTTAAAGAAGAAATAGGCAAAAAACGCTAATTTTAAGTCAAAAAGCCCTTTTTATTGCATTTTTGAGCTTTTTATTGTTTAAAACATTCATTTTGACCTCAAAACTTATGTTTGGAGGCAGCTAGAAGTCATTTTAAAGACTTTTTTTTTAAATTTTTCCAAAAGTGGGGGGGTTAACCTTTTCTCCACCCCCACTTCTGAGTTGGGGGGGGGTAGAAACCCCCTTATTATCATCTGGAATTAAAATTTCTAGTGTATTTTAGCGCCTTAAATTAACAATTTTCTCACCCGGGGTCATTATGCCCCCCGGACCCCCCTGACAAGGGGTTCTGCGCTGCCCCTTGACCCCAGCTGGGGGCTCTCTCCCCCCAGACCCACCATTTCTGGGGGCTACCGCCCTCCAGACCCCCTCAGGGTTAGTATATACCCCCCCAGACCGCCCCCCCCGAAATGAAATCCTGGACACGCCACTGATCCTTAGGTATTGTTCTTGGTAACTTTATTTTTTTATGTTTGCAAACTTTTTTATTTTTTTATGTTTGCAAACTTTTTAGTTATTAGCAAGATTTTAAATAATTATGTCAAAACCTTAAAAAAACAAGTTTTAAACACCTGTGTTTGTTGAATTTTTTCGGCAGGTTCTTTCACCTGAATTTCAAGTTGGCCGAAATCAACAAACTGCGCAGTTAGTCACACGCATTGCAATCAGCTTTGGAAAAAAATATAAAAGCATGAAAATTCACAATTTTGATTACTAAATAGAATTTAATTCCTGTTTAAATTTGATGCAGTTTAGACACAGAGCAAAAATTTAGAAAATCACAAAAATGCACTTTTTTGTATGAAAATGCTGATAATCCAGAATGACTATGACACATATAAAAAACTTTGGAAAAATACTTTATTCAACATTCATCCAGTTACTTTCGCTCAACATTGTGTTAGTTCTTTCGTGTTTTAAAAATAAGCTAATTTTCTAAGACTCTATATTGGTGGCCGAAAATAAGACCTGGCCGAAATTAAGTCAGATACCCTACTAGATTACACCACAAGAGAAATTTGAAAACAATTTTTTTTTAATTTTTTTCAAATTTTTTTATTTTTACACTGATGAAAAAATGATAGGGGTTTATAGAGCCAAAAGAACTTCCAGCCTCGCAATTTTTGACCTGCTTAAGGTCTCTCCGGACAGTTTTCTACGTAAGTATGGAAAATCGCGATTTTTGTCATACGAGATCTCGTGAAATACAGAAATATTTCGATAAAAAATTAATTTGAGTGTAGAAAAGCCAAAAATACCACGATTATAAAGTGCATTTATTATATTATTGGCAATAGTTGAAACAATTGATATTAAAAATTAGATTGCAACGAAATTTTTTTGAAACCCTTAGAAATATGCACTATTTATTATTTATTAGGGAAAATACTTCCAATAAAGAGGAATTGTTACCCTTTTTCACGTACGTAACAATTTATGGAAATATTTTTGTATTTATGGTTTAATATACAATTTTCCGTGAAAAATGGGGGTTAATTTTTTCAAAATTTCGGTGAAACTTCGATTTAATTTAATTTGGTAAAATTTAAAGCTCCAGATAGTATATTTCTATTTAAATTTATAATTTTTGGAAGGCCATAATATTTTTTGTATTTTTTAACGCATAAATAGTTCTGTTGTGCGTTGTTGTTGAGTTTGCCAGTTTCCAAGGTTTCTATCAACCTTGGATGGGTCCGTCCGGCACGCCTCTCGCCTTGCTCACCCCCTCTTCCCACTCCCGGAGGAGCTCAGCAACCGCTACGGGGTTTGCCCAAAGGTCGTCTGGTCCCAGTGTCGTATTGATGTGTGTGCATGTAAAAAGGTGTTGTGTTGTGTGTGTTTGTGTTTTGCATAGCGGGCAGTTTGGTGATGTGTGTTGTGTTGGATTGATTTTGTGTAGGTAGGAGTAGAGGAAAGGAGATTTCCCTGCCCTGAGTTGGGCGAGGGTTCTCCTGACCCCGCGAGGAAGATTTTCTTCCTCGTTGCTTATTGCTGGTGCTTTTGTTTGAAGTATTGGGTTTATTGGAGTGTTATTTATGTGGTTTGTGACTGTGTTTGTGTGGATTTGTTGTCTTAGTGCTTTGTAAGTTTTGTTGTGTATGTCTGTAGGTATGTTTGTTGTGTAGTTGTTGTTGTGAAATATTGTTTGCTTTTTGAGCCTGCTGGGTGCAGGTTGTTGTGTTAAATAATTAAGTGGGTTGTTTGTGTACATGGCCGCCAATTTTGCTTGTTTTGCGTGGAGTTGGATGTGTGTTGCTATTGGGAGGACTTCAGCCTCTGTGTGTATGATGTGTGTGTTTGTGTCTGTGGTGTGCCCTGTTGCGACCCTGAGAGCTGTGTTTTGTATTGTTTGTAGTTTGCTGATTTGTGTGTGTGATGTAGTGGGGCCCCAGACTGTGCTGGCATACTCGATTATTGGTCGAGTGATTGCCTTGTATGTGTGTATGAGTGTTTCTTTTGGTTTACCCCACGTTGTTGCTGTGAGTGCGTTTATGATTTTGAGTGTTTTGCGTGCTTTGCTGTGTGTGTTTGCGATGTGTGTGTTGAATGTAAGCTTGGGGTCGAATGTGAGCCCCAAGATTTTTGGGTTTTTGGTTGTAATGAGTGTTGTGTTGTTTATTTGTAGTGATAATTGTGTGTTGTACTCTGCAGGGTCTGGTGTGAATAGTGTGGATGTTGTTTTGCTTGCATTTAATGTTAGTTGGTTGTTGTCTGTCCATGCTTGTATTGCGTGTAGGTATGGTTGTATTTGTTGTTGAGCTATGTGGTGGTTTGGGTGTGATGCATATTATGTGATGTCGTCTGCATATGTTATGATGTGTACGTTTGGTGGTGGTGTTGGTATGTCTGCGGTGTAGATGTTGAATAATGTGGGTGATAGACAGGATCCTTGTGGGACTCCTGTTTTGATGAGTTTTTGTTTTGATTTGTGGTTGTTGTATGTGGTGTATGCTTTGCGGCCTTTGATATAGTTGTTTATGAATTTTGTGATTGTTGTTGGTACTTGTGTTTGTGCGAGTTTGTGTATGAGTGTGTGGTGATTGACAGTGTCGAAAGCTTTGGACATGTCCAGAGCTACGACAACTGTGCGGTGTGGTGGTTTTGGTTTGTTAAAACCTGCTGCTATCTGAGTGTAAAGTGTTTGTAATGCTGTGTAAGTGGAGTATTGTTTTTTGAAGCCGTGTTGGTGTATAATGTTTGGAATGTTGCTTGTGATGTATGGATGTATGATTTTTTCGCAAGTTTTTGCGAGTGCGGATATGAGTGAGATGGGCCTGAATGATTGGCTGTTGTTGATGTTTTTGTTTGGTTTTGGGATTGGGATGTAGTTGGAAAGTTTCCAACTGTGTGGTATTGTGTTTGTGTTATCCAGGCCTGCACGAGGTGGGAATGCAAAGCGAAGCGAAACAACATCTATCAACGCATCGCCTTCAAATCTGGACCACACAGAAATCCAGTCAACTCTGGCACCTTTTTTCTGTTGTGCGTCGTGGATTTTATCGATTTATTTCAGAGGGTTTGTTTATAAATCGGTTTTACAGCTCATCATTCCATGGTTGCAGTGGCATAGTCGGTTAGCGCGTCGTCAAGTTTTTGAAAGGTCCCGAGATCGATTCCCACATATAATATATTTGAATATATATAATATTTGAATATATATTCCCATATATAATATATAATATACTAGAAATTTTCTTATTTTTACTGCTACAATTTATTAAAATTACTTGTTTAGCGTGCTCTTCTTCTGAAATCATTCTCTTACACCACTGTCCTATCTTCTTTTGCTAAACATAAAGGCACTCATTTACGACAAATGTTAGCTATTTTGGTCATATAAACTTTTAAAAAATACAAAAACGTACTTAAAATAATTGTAAACCTAATGATATTCGCACTGGAAATTATGCTGTTGGTAGCTCCCCATTTACAGGTACGGCCCACTAATTTGGGTTGAGATTTACACATCGGTGGGCAAGGAGGAGAGTTGGGGGGAGGGCGTTGGGGGTTGTGGCGTCCCCCCAGCCGCCGGCGGCGAAAAGTTTTTAAATATGTACCTAAAACTGTTAAAAATCGTCCCCTGGTAATTGCGTGCACATACATTTCAATTCTGTTATTTTACCTAATGTCTATGCAATTTTGTCTGATCTTCAAAATTAATCTGGTGATGAAAGTGTTTATAACAAAACTATCTATTGCCTGATGTCTTTAATTTTTGCGCATAAATATGGTTGAAGTCATAATAACAAAAATATTACTAATACTATAGAAATTTGAACTTCCCGAGTAACGGGAAAATTTTTTATATTGATTAATTTATGGTTTTAGAATGCACTAAGATTTATATTAAATTTTATAACACAATATTCAAAAACTAAAAAAAGGGAAGCTTTACAAAATGTCACGCTTCGCCAAGAAAGGAGGGGGGAGAGAGAGGCGGACTACTCAACGAGTTTTAACATGTATTATAGTATTGCCATTAAATGGTACAATCCATCGAAAATAAAAAAACTAATATAAATGATCAATGTACACTTCCCGCGAAACGGGAAAAATTTCAGTTTTTGGGTATTTTGTTTTTGGAACGCATCAGGAATGTTTCTGAATTTATATTTAAGGAAAAAAATTTCTTTCAAAATTCAAAAAACGTAAGAGTCCCTTTCCCCTTATGAAAAAATCCGGCTTCCCTGGATTTTCTGGACCTCCTGGCTACGCCACTGAAGGATACCCCATAATATTATATTTTGATATAAAAGTAAGGTGATTCTAGAGATCAAAAATGCTGAAAAATGTTTTTGGTGTTATTTTTAAAGTCTGGGTTTAAAACTGTAGGATGTTTTTTTAAATATATATTATACAAGACCACAGGCCCCCCGATTGCAGTAACAAAATCTTCATTTCATTACCTTGAAACGTTGCTTTGTTTTTTTTAAAAAGGTTAATAAGAATATTAAAAAAAACTGCGGTAATTAGTTTTTAACAAAAACGGGAAAAAGGAGTCAGAGTCATACACACGAAAAAGTAAATATTCGGAAGCGGAAACATCATCTCGCCAAAATTTCTGGCTTTTTACCATAAACAAACTCCGAAAATTTGATTGAGCCCTTACTTATAAGTTATAACACCAAAAAATATAGTTTTGGGAAATATTTCTGTCCCTTGCCCTCTGAATAGATTTTTTATAATATAAAAAATTCCTTAATAGCAAAGGTTGTTCTTCTATTAGTTAAGCAGAAAACTAACATAAAAAATTTGAGTTTATACATACAAGTTTGAGAAACATCGCTACTTTAACACTCAAACAGGTTAAAAAACGGATAAATTTTAGTTAAATTCCTTTTGAACAAACTTTATTTCTAAAAATGTAATCGCAATTAATTTTATCTATTATGTTAAACGGAACACAAATAACTTCATATTACTGATTGAATAATTTGTGATTTAATTGTAATATTTCACGAAAACTAAATCATGGGAGGATCAGAGCTAAAATTATGCCTTTTTCGAAAACAAGGTAGGTAATTTTAAATTTCGTCGTTACTCTGACACAATTAGACACAATTAGCATAACATTAACGTGACTCTAATTCATTTTGTTTAGATTTTTTTTGTGTGCTAAAATATAAAAAAAATCACAGTTACGAGTATTTTACGACGCTTCTGACTCATTTTGTCGGAGTAACGATTATTTCAAATTATACCACGTGATGTTTAGAAAATCTTGATTTGTTCATTATTTTTATTAATTATTCATGATGATGTATTAGATCATTAGAATCTAATAAATTAAAAACCAAATTAGGGTAACTGACTTAATTTCGGCCACCTTTTTTTATTTTTTTTGAATAAGTTTTTTCTGGCTTTTTCAATCAAGCCAAAATTTGGCCTAAAAATTAAACAATAGCTATATTTGTTATTCCAGTGCAAAATTTGAATATTTCTGTCACACTTAAAAATCAGTAAAGGTTTAAACTTTTTTTTAAAGTGGCCGAAGTTAAGGCGCGTGCCATTTATTTCGGCCACCTACAAAAAACTGGCCATAGCTATTGCTTAAACGAACAATAAAAATTTTTAAAGGTTGAAAATTTACCTTTAGGTATTGTTCTTGGTACATATAACTTAATTTTTCCCGTTTGCGAACTTTAATAGTTATTAGCAAGACTTTAAATAATTATGTCAAAACCTTTAAAAAACAAGTTTTAATAATTTGTACTTTTTGTTCAATTTTTATTTTTGGCTTAAAGAACGTCAAAACAAAGTCAACCGAGCAAAAAAAATTTTTTATAAATACGGTAGTACAATGATATTTAAAAACAGCAAAAAACGGCAGGTTCTTTCACCTAAATTTTCAGGTGGCCGAAATTAACGGAATCTTAAAATGCGCAGTTAGTTAAACGCATTGCAAAATGATTTTGAAGAAAATATCAAAACATGAAAATTAACAACCTTGAGCCTTAAATAGAAGATATTTTAAGGTTATATATTGCTTCGTCCTAAATTTGATGCAGTTTAAACACAAAGCAAAAATTAGGAAACTCACAAAAAATTCACTTTTTGTATAAAAATACTGATAATGTAGAATAACAAAAATAAAAAAATTTTGTAAAAACACTTTATTCAACATTAATCCAGTTACTTTTGTGCTAATTCTTTTGTGTTTTAAAAATAAGCCAATTTTCTAACACCCTAAATTGGTGGCCGAAATTAAGGCGTGGCCGAAATTAAGTCAGTTACCCTATATGTGCATGTGCATGGCCGTAGCCAGGGGGAGGGAACAGGAGGAACGTTCCGTTTCCCCTGCCGTTTTCTAACAAGCACTGGACAGAACGCATTTCTTTAGAAATAAGCACTGGATACATAGGTGAGAACGGTCTCGGCAGCTAGGGGGGGGGTTATCCCGGCTAAGGGTAATTTCGAGATTAGGGGGGGTGGACCCCACCCAGCAGCCAGCAACCCCTATTTTTCTCACCTATGACTGGATAGAATGCATTTTTGGCCGAATGACCCGAGGTTCTTCTCTGTCGCAAAAATCTAGCTACAGCTGGCCATTATGTGCTATTTTATGGAAAGTCAAAAAACTTTGAAGAAAAAGGAGAAAAAATTTAGAATGTAAGCTGAACAAAAAAAAAGGATAAACGCGCAATTAATCAAATCGCCTCTGCTTTTTTTTATTTCTTTTACATTTTTTATCTATCTATCTTATACAAACTTTAAGGAGAAATAATTTTTAACATATATTATCTGGTCACCGACCACTAGATTATAACATAATTATGGGCAGCAAAAATTCGCCCTATATCCCCTTGGAATAAAATAAATTTCAAACTTCTACAAATCAAAGTCACCAAATAACATTAAAAAAAGCATTACTAACGTCTTTGGTTACTGATGTCGTATTTTAGAAGTCAAAAAAAAAACAACAACAACAAAACATTCCCATATTACATTGTGAAGTTTTCTAAGCAAGAAAAATAAGAATTTTAAAATTGATACATTTTCAAATGTTTTGTTTTGTGTTGTTAAAGTAGGCCAGCTACAGGGGTTTAACCCTGTCTTACTGTCCAAAAAGCCTAGTGAGTCAACACTGTTGTCCAATTATTGCGACGAGAATGGGTTTTATTAATTAAAAAAAATTGACAGGTACTGTGTACGATAAACTATTATTAGTATTACCTATTTAATTAATAAAAATACTTAATAAGGGCAGAACAAGAGGTGTTTTGAATTTATTATTGATTTTATATATTATTAATATTCAATAATTATAAATTTTTATTATTACTGGATTATAGTAGGACAGGCCCCAGGACTCAAGCTGAGGGATAATCTCCGTTTGGCGCCAGTTGGTCGACCCGCAACTACCGCCCAGAAATACTAAAATTAAAAACAATGCATCATTATTCGACATTAGAGATCCTGCATAAATACGTTCAGAAACTATTAATGTGTCGTGTTTACTTGATTTACAAACGGAAAAAATGTACACACGGCAACAGCATTTAGCGCGCAAACACAAGTGTTTTCTAAATCCTGTTGGCTTGCTTGTTTATTTGATTAACAAGTCATTCGTTTGTAGAGGATTTTCCGGGAAAACAAAATTGTACTAATAAATTCGACGTGACTGATTTGGTATATTATAGAATAATGTCGGCCACTTTTTCATTATTTTAAAATAAATATAAGCAGACCTAGTAACACACGCCCAAATTGCTGATTTCAGCGTTTGTAAGACTTGATTAAAAAAACACTGCTTTCTATCCATATCTCAGTAATTCATGAAATTGCAAAACTTAATCTTCTCATGAAGGTTTTGGTCGGGTAAGCTAACAGAAGAGGATTTCTTCCTCGGTCCTCACTCAATGAAAGTAAAAAAAATTTAAAGGGGGGGGGGCGAGGCCGGGAGGGTCCAGAACCTCCTGGCCCTTTGGACCCTCCCCCTTCATTTAAAAAAAAATAAAAGATATCCGACTAACCGTCATAATATGGGGCGTCCATTTTGGCTATGACTCTTCCCAGCGGGTCCACATCAGTAGCGCGGGATAACCAACGCCACAACGCTTCTCTAATGCAGTCTCCTAAAACAATTATCAGTAATATTAAAAAATTGCACACAAAAATATCTGGCTACAGTTTAACTAACAACAACGAAAATAAACAAATAACATACAAAAAAATTAGAAACTTCTTTCACACAGTACATAATGATCGCAGAGCTGAGCACTGCCCTTCTCTCCCGGGGGTTTTATTAGGGGGGGGGGGCAATTCCAAAACGGGGGGGGGGCAGCGGCGCACGGGTGGGCAACTCTTTTGAAACGGGGGTGGGCAATAAAACGGGAAAAAACCAGGGGAAAAAATAAAAAGAGAAAAAAAGGAAAAAAAGAGAAAAAAGAATGAAAAAAAAATAAAAGGGAAACAAAAAGGCGAAACTTAAGTAAAAATAGGTCTAATATGATTTAAAAAACATTGAAATAGCTAAAAACTGTCAAAAGTTTTGCGATGATACGTCAAATATGGCGCCATAATTTTTGGGTACTTTTTCATTTTTCGGCGGGCAGGGGGGCAATAAATAAAACGGGGGGGGGGCACAGCCACTAATATTCCAGGAGGGGGGGCATTTTCAGTCAGACCGTGCACAGGCATGTGATTTTTGGGTTTTTTTTCATACAAATACTTTAAAAATTTACCACATTGTACATTGTTTAAATAAATTATAAATAATTTATTTAAGCTATGATTTCTTTTTAATTTTTATCATATACATAATTAACCAGACTATTTTTATCATATACATAATCAGACTGAGCACGGTCTGGAAATGCCTTACCCCGGAATATTTTTAGCGGCTGTGCCCATCTTCCCTCCCTTTCCACGTTTTATTGCCCCACCCATAGGTGAGAAAGGGGGGGGGGCAGGGTGGGGTCCCCCCCCCTAGCCTAGAAATTTTGGGCCCGCCCCCTAGACGAGAATCTAGGGGCCCCCCCTCCCCCCACATTTCCGAATTTTCTACCCCTGACCCCCCTCTATATTTTGAAATCTGACCCCCCTTCCCTCTCGGGAAAATTTTAGGTACCTTTTTTATACAAAATTTTCTTCGAAAAACGTGAATTTTCATCACATATTCATGCTTTTACACCCTTTTTATACATGAATATGGCTTTTTATTCAATAAAATGTAGTATTATCCTATAAAAAGAACAATTATTAAAGTTATTATGGTTTAAAACTGTTTTGCTTTGGACACCGGCCCCCACCTGACCCCCCTCTAGATTTCAAAATTTCGCACCCCGGGTCGACCTCCCCTAAAAAGCTAGGGGGGGGGGCGGACCCCCCTGGGACCCCCCTCCTAGAATTCAAAATTCGATTTACCCCGGGTAACCACCCCCCCCTAGCTTCCCCGACCGTGCTCACCTATGGCCCCACCCCGCCAAAAAATGAAGAAGTGCCCAAAAACTATGACGCCATTTTTGACCTCTTATGATTAAGGTGGGCAGAAGGGGAGGGAGGGGATGGGGGTTGGAGGGATATTATACCTCCCCAAGAATTCCGACTACCCGATTATAGCCGACACCCCCCCTAAAATTTGGCGATACCCCAGACACCCCCTTAAAATTCGGGGGTACCTAGTACTAAGAACGCTAAAAATGCGGTATTTGATTTGAGGTATACTCCAAAAAATTTTTGGGACACCCCCCAAATTTTGGCGGTCAGGTACAACATAGGTGGGCAGCCTCTCGGATTTGGGGGGGGGTATAGGGGGGGGGGGTCGAATTTTAGGGGGGGGGGGGGGTGTCAGCAAGACCCAAATTTTTAGGGGGGGGTGTACCCAATATTTCCGCGCTGCCTTAAAATGAGCTTAAAACGCGTAAAAAAACGTAAAACAAGCTTATAAATGCTTTAAAACTGTGTAAGATTAAAATAAGACCTTATTGCAACTTATAAATTTTATTTTTTAAATTCTTTTAATAATAATGTGCAGTGGCGCAGTCAGGATTTCATTTCAGGGGCGTCGGTCCTGGGGGGAGAAAAAGTGCTGTCAAAGCGGCGCAAAGCGCCGCCACGCGTCGGCCGGGGGGTCTGGGGGTGTCCCCCCAGACGCCGGAGGCGAAAATTTTTTTAACTATATACTAAAAACGGCTTAAAAATCGTCTTCTGGTGATCCCGTGAACATACATTTTACTTTTGTTTTTTACCTAATTTCTACAATTTTCTGTGATCTTAAAAATTCAGTCAGGGGGGTTCGGGGGGAACAATGCCCCCCGGAGGAGAAAATTTATAATTTGAGGCGCTAAAATACACTAGAAATTTTAATTCCAAATGATACTAATTACAAAATTTAAGGTTTTTTATAGCTATACTATACATTTATAACATGTGTTTAAAACGTTAAAAAAGGATAATAGTGTTTATAGTAGTTTTATTAAACATGTATGCCTTAACTACTGAATGGGATAATCGATTTGCAATTGAAAAACTAAGATAAATTGCCAATTTAAACTGCCCGCGTAGCGGGGAAATTTAAACTGCCCTCGTAGCGGGGGAATTTAAAGGTAATAAAAGGTAATGAACGGTGAAATAAGGTAATAAACACTCCGCGCGAAGCGCGGAAAAATTTTTTAGTCCTTTTATAACACTTAAAAATTTTTCTTTGGGAGGGCGAATTGGGGGGGGGGTTACCCCGACTACCCCAAATTTAAGGGGGGTGACAGCAAAATCCGAAATTTTGGGGGGGGGGTATAACCCCCCCCAACCCCCCCCCCTGCCCACCTATGGGTACAACCCCCCAAGCTTATGATGCCATCTTCGCGAATTTTGCAGTCTCTGGCCTATTTTTTCTTAAATTTTGCTTTTTTATTCCTTTTTTTATTTTTCTCATCTGCTCGCTCTTTCCCCGTTTTATTGCTTCCCGGTTTCCAAACAATCGCCCCCCGTAATCCCCCATTTTAAAATTGCCCATCCCCAATAAAAGCCCGAGGGAAGGAAAGGGGGGAGGTGTAGTGCACAGCACAAGTCTGCATAATATTTTTGTCTCTTTTACGATTATAACCTTTTTACTAAACTAAAATGTCAAGTCTACCTACCATTTTGTATTGCGATCGAGCTGCACAATCCCAACATACTATTTAGTTTATCAGTGGTAACTTGACATTTATCTTATAGTTGAACACATATAATACTTTTATTATTCTAGTTGTTTGTTCCACAATATAAAATATTTTAAAAATCTGTAAAAGTTCGATTTTTATACACTATAAAAACGAAATAGCGTGTTCTATACCGCGTGCTTAGCCTTAAAGACTAAAAATAACCATGTGATCTTTCTAAAGTTAGATTCCCAAAAGACGTTTTGCGTGGATCAAGTCATTCGTGATATGCTGTAATCACATATTATTATAATATTATATATAGTGCAGTGGAACGGGTGTTTCTGAAGAAGAGGGAATTGCTGAGGTTATACTATTCAAATTAATAACTTTTCTAACAAATAAATCATCGTGATAAAAGTGTTTTTCATAAATCGTGTTTGCCATAATCATCTTTTGCTCTGTTATTATATAGCTCTTTATGAGCAAAAATACTAGTTTTTTTATAAAAATGATTTTCTATACGTATAAATAACTATTTTTGTAGTATTTTTCCATTAGTTTTTATAAACTGGTTCATATAAAGCCAAAATTTTTTTTTCAAAAATATAATTTTTCAAGAACATGTTTTTACGGAATTTATGAAAAATAAACGATTTAAAGTGGTATTAATTATTTTGTATTTAAAATTAATTTTCAAAGTGGCTAAAGTTAGAATTAAACGCTTTTGTTTAAGTCACCTTGCAAAATTAGGTGCAGGAACAAAAACAAACAATTCAATGTCCAAATAATTTAAGTTGCTGGGTTCAAAATCCATTACCAGGGAACTATAATTTATTTAAATCACTTGGTCCCACAGGTGAGCAGGGTGGTTATATTCCAAAAAAAAAATCCCGATAATAGCCGACACCCCCTTTAAAATTTGAGGGTTCATCTGGACTCCCTCCTTAAAATTTGGGCGGTCCCAGTACTAAAAACGCTAAAAATGAGGTATTTGAGGTATACCCCTAAAAAATTTTTGGGACACCCCCCAAAATTGTGGGGTCGGGAATACCCGCCAAAATCCAGGAGGCTGCCCACCTATGCTCGGTCCTAATAATTTGAAGTGGGTAAAAATAATTCAAGCTACAATGCTGCGGGTTGGATTATTTTTACGCACTATATTCATATAATATTCATTAATGCAAAGTTTTGATCTTACTGTAGAAATCTCGAATATTCTATCAGTCGATTTTGACTATTTCCACTTTATTGTTTCATAAATGAAAGTTTAATAAATAGTGAACGTTCTAAACCCCCAAAATTTTATCCTTGGCGACCCAGAAGGGGGCTCTAGCTAGTCCCCCTCTGGCTATGACCATGCCTCAAATACCCCATTTTTAGCGTTTTTCGTATATACTGAGACTTCAAGGGTTTAGGTCACATAACGGGATTTTTGGAATTATCTCTTCCCACCTATAACCGCAACCATGGGCGTAGCCAGGATTTCGGAAAGGGGGGGGGTCCGTCCAACCCTGAACAAAATTTCCGAAAAAATAATTCTATAAAACCAAGAAAAAAATTTTTACAAACAATATTATACCTTGAAATTTTCGATTTTCAAAACCCTAACAACTGAAAAAAGAAAACATTGAATTACAACTGAGCAATACAAAGTGCGAGAAATTGTTTTTTAAATTACTTCTCCTAACTTTTGAATTTTTAATCTCACTATATAACAATCCAAAAAGGGGGTCTATCGTGGTCGTAATAAGATTACAAAACAGAGTAACACAAATTTGGAAGACCAATTAAAACATTAAGAATGGGGTGGATCCAGCGTGGTCATACCAAGATTACAAAACAAACTAACACACATTTGGAAGTGGAGACTATATAATTAATTGAGCGCTGAGCGGAGCGAAGCGCGAGAAATATTTTAAAAAATGGCCCTTCTAGACCCCCAAATTTTTATCCTTGGCGACCCAAAAGAGTGGTCTAACGCTAACCTAAAGTCTAAAGTTTGGGAGTCTAACCCCAAACTTTTCCCTTTGTCGACCCAAAAGAGGGGGTCTAGACCATACATGGGCACGGGGGGGTTGGGGGGTTAACCCCCCCAAATTCTGACAAGGGGGTTTAACTCCAACCCCCCCCCCACTCAGAAGTGGGGGGGGGGGAAAGGTTAACCCCCAATTTTGGAAAAATGAAGAAAAAAATGTCTTTAAAATGACTTCTAACTGCCTCCAAACTTAAGTTTTGAGGTCAAAATGAATGTTTTAAACAATAAAAAGCCCAAGAATGCAATAAAAAGGGCTTTTTGACCTATAATTAGCGTTTTTTACCTATTTTTCCTTCAAAATCGAAAAACGATATGGGTAAAATGCACCCTAGAAAAAAAAACAATGGGTATTTTGCGTTTCTCGGATTTTAACCCCCCCCCCTTAATTTGGGATTTAACCCCCCCCACTCCGGACCAACTTGCCCATGTATGGACTAGACCCCTCCTGGCTACGCCCATGCCCGCAACTAAAAACAGCAGACTTCACCATGAGCCTCCTTAGACCACACGCGGTAGAGGAGCATACATGGGCACGGGGGGGTTAACCCCCCAAATTCTGTGAAGGGGGTTTAACACTCCCCCCAAACCCACTCAGAGTGGGGGGGAGAAAAAGTTAACCCACCCCTAATTTTAGAAAAATGAAGAAAAAAATGTCTTTAAAATTACTTCTAACTGCCTCCAAACTTAAGTTTTGAGGTCAAAATGAATGTTTTAAGCCATAAAAAGCTCAAAAATGCTATAAAAAGGCTTTTTGACCTAAATATAGCGTTTTTTTACCTAATTTTCCTTCAAAATCGAAAAACTATATGGGTAAAATGCACCCTAGAAAAAAAAACAATGGGTATTTTGCGTTTCTCGGATTTTAACACCCCCTTACTTGGGGTTTAACCCCCCTCACTCCGGACCAACTTGCCCATGTATGTAGAGGCTACTACTACTACTTATAAAAACGCCTAGTTGTCTTGTCTTTTTTAGCTGCATGTTACGGTGGTCTTTTTTTGGAACCCACCCATACGCATACCCACTTATTAACTCGAAGCGAATGTTTGTGATGAAGATTTTAAAGATTTAGTTCACGTACTTCTAGAAACTTTCATACAGCTGCAACCATCCACCACTGCTATGCCACTTTTTTTCTTTTCTTACCAAATCTAATGTTTCCTATTTGAATCGTAATTAAGCAGTTCATATTGCATAGTTACCAGTTGTCAGAGTGTTACTAAACCGATTAATGATTAAAGTAATTTACGACTAAACAAACAATGTTATATGATTTACGCCTTCTGCTTCCAACGTATCTTAATACGATCCCCAATAACTTAATAAAATTTGAACTGAATCGGAATTTAAAAGAGTAAACTACTGCTATTTTTTTAAAAAGAATTATAATAGATGCGCAGGAAGCTATATGGCACCGGGTAAAAACGCGTTTTTCCAAAAAGATTAGTTTTGTTTTGGATAATGTCGTGTTTTTTTAAATCCGCCAATTTTGAAATCAACGCATACGGATCTTGACTTTATAAGCTTTAGATGTAATATTCAGGTACGACAAAAATCTAACACAATAACATGGAGCTTACATTTGATGACTCTTTGAAATTTAAAAATTTTTAAGTTAAACCATACATGGGCACGGGGGGGTTAACTTTTCCCGAATTCTGAGAAGAGGGGTTTAACCTCTCCCCCACTCAGAAGTGGGGGGGGGGGGAGAAAAAGTTAACCCCCCCAATTTTGGAAAAATGAAGAAAAAATGTCTTTAAAATGACTTCTAACTGCCTCCAAACTTAAATTTTGAGGTCAAAATAATTGTTTTAAACAATAAAAAGCTCAAAAATGCAATAAAAAAGGCTTTTTGACCTAAAATTAGCGTTTTTTACCTATTTTTTCTTTAAAATTGAAAAACTATATGGGTAAAATGCACTCCAGAAAAACAATATATGGGTATTTTGCGTTTCTCGGATTTTAACCCCCCTAATTTAGGGTTTAATTCCCCCACTGCGGACCAACTTGCCCATGTATGAGTTACCCATGTATTTTTTAAAATATTTAAACGATTTAATATGATGGTACACTTAATAAATAAAGGTCGGAAACAGGTAAAGGTCGGTCCGGAGTGGGGGTGTTAAACCCCAAATTAGGGGGGTGGTGTTAAAATTCGAGAAACGCAAAATACCCATATTGTTTTTTTCTGGCGTGCATTTTACCATTATCGTTTTTCGATTTTAAAGAAAAAAATAGGCAAAAAAACGCTAATTTTAGGTCAAAAAGCCCTTTTTATTGCATTTTTTAGCTTTTTACTGTGTAAAACATTCATTTTGACCTCAAAACTTAAGTTTGGAAGCAGTTAGAAGTCATTTTAAAGAATTTTTACTTCATTTTTTCGAAATTGGGGGGAGGGGTTTTAATTTTTTCTCCCCCCCCCCACTTCTGAGTGGGGGGTTTAAACCCCCCTTTTTAAAATTTGGGGAGGGGGGTTAACCCCCGTGCCCATGTATGGTCGGAAAATGAAGTTGGAATCAAAGATCTTAGAGAAGAGACTTCAGTAACTAATATCAAATCACCCCGCCCCGCCCCGTCAACAACAAAAAACTGATAAAATATTGTTCGACAATAAAAAGCAATCTATACATAAATTTTATTACTTTAATTATATCAACCCCAAAGCTGCTCAAATTTCAAAAATCGCTAAAATTATAAGATAATATTATAAGCCGATTTTTTAAGAACAGTCGCATAATTTCGGACCCCTTTTTATAAATTTTTCCAGTCAAACTTAATTACTCTATTTTTTTTTCGATGTTTTAAAACATAATTTAATAAAAAGAACTATGTTAAAAAATTTTACCTTACAATAAGAAAAGTTTTCCCATGGCATTATAACTAACTTACGGCACTAACTGTTACTTATGTCATCTGCTAATCGATTTCGCTTAGATTAAGTTTTTTTAATAACATTATCATCCCACAAAAAATTATTATATAGATTCTTATTTTTACTTCTCCTAAGATCTTTTCCCACTTTATTCGCCACGCCGGCACCTTGTTATAATTAACTATGAATGTTTAGTTCAATTAATTTAATTTGTGCGTTATTTAATTAAGACCCGTCAAATTCACACTATTCAGTCCAATTTTATTACAAGACCACGTGAGCGATAACCAAATATATAAACCCCAAAACATTGCGAGAAATTCGAAACCAAATTAACAATTAAGTTGTTGAGTTACCAAGAATCACATGATCAAATTAGTTATTATTATAGTATTATTATAGTTATATTATTATTATTATTATATAGTTATTATTATTATTATTATAGTTATATTATTAATTTTCATATAATTTACACCAAAATATATAGTAGCTGAGTCTATAATGTTAATAAACATTTTTATTGTGGTATTTGTTCAATTTTAGATTTTTTAAATTTTATTAACCAAATTATTGTTTTATAGTACTTATCATCGAAACAAATAACAACAAACAGTGGGTAACTTAATATTATATTATATAGTAAAGTATTGCTAAAGTAATTGCTCTAAAATACAAAAAAATACCGGAAAATAAATATAAACATGCTACTGGAGCAATGATATATTAATTATTATAAAAAAAAATTTAAATTACGACAACAAAATAAAATATTTCTTAAACTAATAAATACTGTCAAAATATTACAATGGTTATTTAAAAAGAATAAAAACGGAACCACTTTTTGTTTTATAATAAAAAAAACGAAGCAAAAATAAAGTGTGTTGTTGTTTTTTTTAATAATTAACAAATGGCAAGAGAAAAATATATTTAATTTTTTTGTTATTAATGTAAACTAATAATTTGTTATAAATAAATTTTGTTAAAATATTTTTTTTAAAACGTACAGCAACAAATTTTTTTTATAAACCAATACCTAAATTCCTAGTGTTTTAGATTGTTATACGACTAAAAAACTGAAAATACTTTTTGCTTTATAATAAAATTAAAATTTTTATAATTACAATTGGGCCTGCAACAAATGGCAAGACGAAAAAATATTTAAATTTTTTTCTGTTATTAATATAAACTAAAAAATTTATTATAAATAAAAATTAAGAAAATTAATAAATTCTGTTACAACAATATATTTTTAAAACGTACAACAAATTTAATTTTCTTTTTCTCTTTTTATTAACCTATAAATTTTTCAGTATTTGTATATAGATTGTTATACGATCTATAAATTGAGTATTTCTACTTTAAGTTAAAATAAAATTACATACTTCAAATTTGTTATATCACCATGTTTTTAAGTTATATCAGAGGTGTTAAGTCTAGTTACTTTATTCATAGTCTCTATTCAAAATCTTAGTTTATTTTTTAGCAACTACTTCTCAGAACTATAAAAACTAAACACTACCATTTTTTCATTCATAATAATTTACTTTAGTCTTATAATAATATTATAGGTTTTTAAATGAGATTTTTATAGTAAACAAAAACTACCAACTACCAATCCATAGGTGATTTAAACATAGAAAAGTAAATAAATCGATAAAAGCACGTTATGGTTTAGTAAAATTGATAATCTAAATTTGTAAACAACCCTTGTTTTCAAGCTCAAAATTACAAAAACAATATTTAAATAAATATAATATGTAACGGTTAAAAAAACAGCCTTTTTTGCATCATAACCAGGATAAGGTACTGCACTAGCACAACTATATTGTTACTACAACAGCAAAATTACTCAAAACAAGAATATTAACCAAAGAGTGTCCGGTTATGCATTAAATTTTTAACCACATTCTAAAAAACAAATTAGCACATGACGATATGCGATTTATCCAGCACACACGACTTTTCACGCACTCTCTCAACTGCGTTTTTTTACGAGGCTAATTTAAAAACGATCAATATAGTCTTATCGTACGAATAGATAATTTTTTTGCACTCCTTTGCAGGAATGCACAAAATTAGCATAAAAGCGTTATTAAATTTAACAAAAGTGAATTTCTGACACCGATGAACTACCCAAACAGGGCGGATATAAAGATATGTCGAAAACTCGAGTTGTCAGAACGCATAGCAGTTTTTGTTGTAAAATTTGAGTAACAACATTGTATACAAAGGTACATCCTGCTGAGACATTTTCTAGGGATGAATACTCTTGCAATAAATAAAATCAACCTAAAGTTTATGCAACCGAAATTCGTCGTGTAATTTTAGTGTTTAACAGTTTCTATAACGAAACCGTTATAAGCAAAAAAAATCCCTGGATGAAATCCTTGTACAACTTTGCAACAAAATAAACAAATATTAAATAAAACGAATATTGTAATATTACTGCCACGAATATACTGTTCTCTTTTGATTTTAAATGTTTACTGTGACAGCTCACAAGAATACACCCTCTGAGCTCATAGCTGTCCGAACCCTGACGGCTGGGGGGAATTGACCCCGGGGTCAGCTCATTTTTTACCATTTTGTAGGCCCAGGAGGGGGGTCAGCCTGGACCAACTTTGTAGTACTTCTTACCCAGGGGTAGCCTGCACTGAAGGGTCCTTAGGGGGAAGCCTGGACTGAGGTACTTAGGGGGGGAATAGCCTGGACCTGCCAAAAAACTTTTGGAAACTGTTAAAAACGTTAACATATTATAAGAGGTACCTTTTTGTTGATTTTTTTGCTTCCGGTAAAAGTTTGACCAACTTTCTTCTATTTTCCGGTTACATAATAAATAATAATAATCATTGTATTTTGTTTTCATTTCATTATTTTGCATGCGGCAACTTGCCCGGGCAAGTGTTTAACGAACGGGGGCAGCGCAAAAAACGGACCGGTCGTTTAAAAAAATGGCACTGTTCGTTTTTAAAAACGGTTTTTGTTTTTAAAACGAACATCTGAATTTTATTTTTAATGTAACGTACTTACCAGTTTGTAAAAAACCTAAGGTTTATTATAAATTATAAAAATTTGTATAGAACACTAAAATTATCGTTATATTTATGAGGAATATATACGTATATAAAGTTAGCGCACGAAATTCGTGCGCATGAACTTTAGCTATTGGATATAGTATTTTGTAAAACGAAATAGATTTTCTTTTTTATTAGAGTATATGCACTCTAAACGAAGTACAACTACAAAATAGGGTCGACTGAAAAGCCAAGGGGGTCGGCACCCCTGGACCCCCCCTGGAAAAAAATTTTGGCCTTCCACCCGGGTGGACTCTGCGAGCGAACCGACCAAAAACACCTATGACAGTAATACGGGCTTTAATTTGGAAGCCGCCGCAAAAAGCGAAACATCTTAGCTGTTTTTTTTATAAATTTTTATGTTGTTAAATATAAAAATTTTTTGCTTTATCCGTTTTTTTTTAAATTTCCCCACTAATGAATAATAAATCAAAATAAACAATTTTTTGTCTTTCGCCATAATTCTAACTCGCCCCCATAGATGAATACGGTCACCGAAGTAGGGGAGGGCGTTTACCTGGATGACATTTCAAAATCTAGGGGGGTTCCAAGGGGGGGTCGAATCCCTTCTAGCTTTCTACCTAAGGGGGGGGGGGAGGGGTTCTAGGGGGGGGGTCGACCCGGGGTGGAAGATTTTGAAACCTTAGAGGGGGGTGCAGGAGCATACATGGGTAAGTTGGTCCGGAGTGGGCGGGGTTAAACCCCAAATTAGGGGGGGGTTAAAATCGAAGAAACGCAAAAGACCCTATATTGTTTTTTGCGGGGAGTGCATTTTACCCATATCGCTTTTCGATTTTCAAGGAATAAAAGATAAAAAACGCTAATTTTAGGTCAAAAAGCCCTATTTATACCATTTTAGAGCTTTTTATTGTTTAAAACATTTATTTTGACCTCAAAACTTAAGTTTGGGGGCAGTTAGAAGTCATTTTAAAGACATTTTTTTTCTTCATTTTTCCAAAATTGGGTGGGTTAACTTTTTCTCCCCCCCCCACTTCTGAGTGGGGGGGGGTTAAACCCCCTTCTCAGAATTTGGGGGGAGTTAACCCCCCCCCGTGCCCATGTATGGTCAGGAGGTTGGGTCCAATTTCCAAAGCAAAATACTTTTAAACCATTAAAGGTTTAATAATAGGTTTTTTATAAGATAATACTATTATTTTATTGAATAAAAAGTAATATTCTGATATAAAAAGGGTGTAAAAACATGAATTTGTGTTAAAAATTCTCGTTTTTAGAGGAAAATTAAGTATACAAAAATATTTAAGCAGACCTGTGTAATGGTCGGAACTCTGCTTTATTGGAAGGATTCCTTGTTCAATTGTCCCCCCGCCAAAAAAAAAATCAAAAAGTAGCCTAAAATTATGACGCCATTTTTGACCTACGATGACGCCATCATCGCGAATTTTCGCAGATTTTAGCCTATTTTAATGTATTTTTAAACGATTTTAGACCTATTTTTACGATTTTTGCTTTTTGTCCCTTTTTCTCTTTTCCCTTCTTTTTTTCTTTCTTCCCTTTTTTCTCTCTCTCCCGCTTGCCCCCCCGTTTCAAAAAATTGTCCCCCCGTGCCCCCCATTTTAAATTGCCTCGTTCAAACCCGGGGGGCAGTGCACAGGTCTGCTTAGAGTTTTTCTCGAGATGGAGGGGGGCGGGGGGTCAGATTTTAAATCTAGAAGGGTAAGGGGTGAAAAATTCAAAAATTTGGTAAGGGCCCCCCTGGATCTTTTTTTAAAGAGGGGGGACTAAATTTTCGAGGCTGTGGGGGTGGTGGACAGCCACCAAAAACCGTCCCCCCCCCCCCTTTGGTCCCTGACCGCATCGCTGACCTGGTCATTCCCATAGATCTTCTATTTTGAGTGTCGTTGGATGTTGAGGGCATATAAAAAGGTGTTTGACGTCATGAGGTTTGCCCCTGCAGTGGGGGGCATTCGTTTTTAATGGAGTTGTTGATTCCTTGTTATTCTCACAATATTATGTATTACATCAGTGTAATACATTAACAGCTGTAATGTACATAAAGCTAATATATGTAAATGAAGATTGGAAGTAACGACACGAAAAACCAGAAACATTTAATTTAGCACTTCTCACCCTGGGAGTAGGGGATTCTATTGACGTTAATATACTTTATCTAAAAAAATACTTCAATAGGTAATATAAACAAACCTGTGCACTGCCCCCAGGTTTTATTGGGGGAGGCGATTTTAAAATGGGGGAAGGCACGGGGAGGGAAATCCTTTTTGAAACAGGGAGAGCAATAAAACGGGGCGGTGCAAGCAGGGGAGAAAGAGAATAAAAAGAAGAAAAAATTGAAAAAGAGACAAAAAGCGAAATTTAAGCAAAATGCATTTAAATAGACTAAAAACTGCGAAAATTTCGCGATTATGGCGTCATAATAGGTAAAAAAATGGTGCCATAATTTTTGGGTACTTTTTCATTTTTTGGGCGGCAGGGGGTGGGGCAAATCATCCAAGAAAGCGTGGTGCATTTCCAGACTGTGCACAGGTCTGACTAAATCACCATTTTCATTGTTATTCCTAAAATTTAAAATTTGGGAGGCTAACTAAACGTAAACCCAACGTGGCTGCAACAGTTGATCATTGGATTAAAAAATGCCCACATTAAGTAACAACTCAGATCACGAGAATCTGACGTCAGTTTATCAAACAAATACTCTGTAATAAATCGAAATAAATTGGCTAATAAACCGACGTCAAATTTTCGTGTTTGCAAATGTTACTAAATTAAGGGCGCATTTTCTAATCCAACGAACAACTATTGCAGCCACGTTGGGTCTACCTTATATTAACTACCTATATTCATTCCGCCGGTATATCAATGCGGCATGTAATACTGCAAGATTTACTAGCTAAAAAGCCTATAATTAAACCAGTCAAATTACAAAACATGTTTAAGTTTACCCCAACTCCTACTTTAACATGTCGCCTTTTTATGTCGGATTTTCCAGACTTTAATAAAATTTGTTTTTTAAGCTCTTTATTCTCCTTTTTCAAGTCGTTCCACTTCTCGTTGATAGCGACTCTAAAGATTTAAAATCGATTAAATTTAGTTTTTATAAAATATCCGAAATATTTGAAAATGCCACGTTAAGCATCGATGGAAATCATTATTGAATTTTGTAGCGTAAAAGTTTTATGTGACTGATTTCTCTGGTCGCGAATTCACCCACTGTAAACAAAAATAATGAGATTAGGCAAAACATTAATATTATTTTATATACATAATTATAATAGTTTTTTTTAAAAAATATTTTATCTTTCTATTATGTGATAGAATTTTATAATAGTATTAAATATTATAAAATAATATTAGGTTTTATAAATTTATAAAAGCTATAAACACAATAATAATTACACAATGCAGGTAAAATAATAAAAATAACAGAAATACATTATATTTAAACAAAATTTTTATATAAATTAAAAATAAATTTAAAACTGTCGTTTTGATAAAGATGGTTAACATACATTGAAATAGGCTAAAACTACAAAAAATTTGCGATGTTGGCGTCATCATAGATCAAAAATTGCGTCTTAATTTTAGGGTACCTTTTCGTTTTTTGGCGGTGGGGGGCAATAAAACGAGAGGGCAAATCCTCTTATAAAACGTGAGAGGGGCATTTCCAGACCCTGCACAGGTCTGTTTGTGTGTGGTATAACTATAACCAAGCTAAACCCAGCTGACCTCCATGAAAATGCGGTTTTGAATGGACTATTTTAACAACAAAACAAGTTTGAAAAAAAAAGTGGTTTAATACCTTAATTTAACAATTATTCATTAATTTAATTTATTTGGGGCAAAAATAATCAGTTTTTAACGGCTAAAATTGACTATTTTTTGTAATTTGTAAAAAGGCGGTATTTAAAAAAATATCTACGTTTTATATCTTCATTCATAACCGCAAATTTTTTTTACCCTTTCCAATTTTACGAGATCAGCAAGATATAATTTAACCATAATATTTTAATAGTGATAAAATTAAAATTTGATTTGATGAACACGATTAAAATTTAATTAAAAGTTGTTTTAATTTAAGCTATTCCGGGTGAGTCTTTATTTACTGGTGCTAAGAAAGAAAAGGAATCATTGGCAGATGTAAGTCGTTTTTAAAATTTACCATTGTCTCTATACTTAGCTACGTTGCAAAAGTTTTATTCGTTCATAAACGTAAAATTCATTTTATTTAAATTTTATTATCTTTCTGCATCAGTCGCGTGCCCAGGATTTCATTTGGGGGGGGGGGGGTCTTGGGGGTGTAAATACTGACCCTTAAAGGGGGTCCAGGAGGCGGCAGCCCCCCAGTAATGGGGGGTCTGGGGGCGAGAGTCCCCCAACAGCGTCAAGGGTCAGAGCCCCTTGTCAGGGGGTGCGGGCGGCAGAATGCCCCCGGGGAGAACATTTTTGATTTAAGGCGCTAAAATACACTAGAAATTTTAATTCCAGATGATGTTTATTACAAAATTTAAGGTTTTTTTATCCTTTTACATTTAAAACAGGTGTTTAAAACGTTAATAAAAGGTTAATAATGTTTATAGTAGTTTAATTTAACATGTATGCCTTAACTATTGAACGGTATAATCTTTTTGAAATCGAAAAACTAAGACAAATTGTCAATTTAAACTACCCGCGAAACGGGGAAAATTTGGTTTTTTGATTGTTAATGTGCTTTGGAAGGCATCAGGAAACTTTCTGTATTAATGTTAAAGAAAAAAATTTTTCTCTTCCAAAATTTAAAAAACGTACGTCTTTTCCTCCCTTACGAAAAAATCCGGCTTCGTCGAATTCCGGGGAGGGGAGGGGGGTGGCCGCCACCCCACACCCCGCCCCCCTGGGCACGCCACTGTTCTGCATAGTTTCATCAATGATATATTCTTAATAATTTCAATTTATTTAAGATACCCGTCCAAAATTTATTATTTTTTAAATTTTTTTAGATGACAGAAAAGGAGAGGTATGAAAAGCTTCAAGGCGAAATGATACACGTTCAAGTATGTTAACCATCTTTATCAAAACGACAGTTTTAAATTTATTTTTAATTTATATAAAAATTTTGTTTACAGAAGCCAATTTGGTATTTTTATTATTTTACCTGCATTGTGTAATTATTATTGTGTTTATAGCTTTTATAAATTTATAAAACCCAATATTATTTTATAATATTTAATACTATTATAAAAATCTATCACATAATAGAAAAATAAAATATATTTTTTAAAAAAACTATTATAATTATGTATATAAAATAATATTAATGTTTTGCCTAATCTCATTATTTTTGTTTACAGTGGGTGAATTCGCGACCAGAGAAATCAGTCACATAAAACTTTTACGCTACAAAATTCAATAATGATTTACATCGATGCTTAACGTGGCATTTTCAAATATTTCATATTTTATAAAAACTAAATTTAATCGATTTTAAATCTTTAGAGTCGCTATCAACGAGAAGTGGAACGACTTGAAAAGGAGAATAAAGAGCTTAAAAAACAAATTTTATTAAAGTCTGGAAAATCCGACATAAAAAGGCGACATGTTAAAGTAAGTACGATTAAACTTAAACATGTTTTGTAATTTGATTGGTTTAATTATAGGCTTTTTAGCTAGTAAATCTTGCAGTATTACATGCCGCATTGATATACCGGCGGAATGAATATAGGTAGTTAACTAAAGGTAGACCCAACGTGGCTGCAACAGTTGTTCGTTGGATTAAAAAATGCGCCCCATTAAGTAACCATTCAAATCACGAAAATCTGACGTCGGTTTATCAGCCAATTAGATTCGATTTATTACAGAGTATTTGTTTGATAAACTGACGTCAGATTCTCGTGATCTGAGTTGTTACTTAATGTGGGCATTTTTTAATCCAATGAACAACTGTTGCAGCCACGTTGGGTTTACCTTTAGTTAGCCTCCCAAATTTTAAATTTTAGGAATAACAATGAAATGGTGATTTAGTCAGACCTGTGCACAGTCTGGAAATGCCTCCCCCCGCTTTATAGGATTTTGCCCCCCGTTATATTGCCCCCCACCCAAAAATTAAAAAGTACCCTAAAATTATGGCACCATTTTTGACCTATTATGACTCCATTATCGCGACATTTTTGCAGTTTTTAGCCTATTTAAATGCATTTTAAGCCATTTTAAACCTATTTTATCCTTAATTTCGCTTTTTTGTCCCTTTTCCCTTCTTTTTTCTCTTTTTTTTCTCCTTTTTTTTCTTTTTTTTCTTTCTCCCCTCCTTACCCTCCCGTTTATTGCCCCCTCCCCGTTTCAAAAAAGTTGTCCCCTCCCATTTTGGGATTGCCCCCTCCCCAATAAACCCCCCGGGGGGCAGTGCTCAGGTCAGTTTAGTATTACCTATTGAGATTTTTTTAGATAAAGTATATTAACGTCAATAGAATCCCCTACTCCCAGGGTGAGAAGTGCTAAATTAATGTTTTCGTTTTTCGTGTCGTTACTTCCAATCTTCATTTACATATATTAGCTTTATGTACATATCAGCTGTTATGTATTACACTGATGTAATACATAATATTGTGAGAATAACAAGGAATCAACAACTCCATTAAAAACGAATGCCCCCACTGCAGGGGCAAACCTCATGACGTCAAACACCTTTTTATATGACCTCAACATCCAACGACACTTAAAATAGAAGATCTATGGGAAAGACCAGTGGATGCGGTCAGGGACCAAAGGGGGGGGGACGGTTTTTGGTGGCGTCCACCACCCCCAGCCTCGAAAATTTGGTCCCCCCTCTCAAAAAAAAAATCCAGGGGGGCCCTTCCCCCCAAATTTTTGAATTTTTCACCCCTTACACCCTTCTAGATTTTAAAATCTGACCCCCCGCCCCCTTCCATCTCAAGAAACTCTTAAGCAGACCTGTGCACTGCCCCCCGGGGTTAAAACGGGGGGCAATTCCAAAATGGGGGGCACGGGGGGACAATTTTTTGAAACGGGGGGGCAAGCAGGGGGAAAAAGAGAAAAAAGGGGAAAAAAAGAAAAAAAGAAGGGAAAAGAGAAAAAAGGGACAAAAAAGCGAAAATAAGGTAAAAATAGGTCTAAAATGGTTTAAAATACATTGAAATAGGCTAAAATCTGCGAAAATTCGCGATGATGGCGTCATCGTAGGTCAAAAATGGCGTCATAATTTTAGGCTACTTTTTCATTTTTTGGCGGGGGGGACAATAAAACGGGGGGAATCCTCCAATAAAACGGGGGGGGCATTTCCAGACCGTGCACAGGTCTGCTTAAATATTTTTGTATACTTAATTTTCCTCTAAAAACGAGAATTTTTAACACAAATTCATGTTTTTACATCCTTTTTATATCAGAATATTACTTTTTATTCAATAAAATATAGTATTATCTTATAAAAAACCTATTATTAAACCTTTAATGGTTTAAAAGTATTTTGCTTTGGAAATTTGACCCAACCTCCTGACCATACATGGGCACGGGGGGGGGTTAACTCCCCCCCCCAAATTCTGAGAAGGGGGGTTTAACTCCCCACTCAGAAGTGGGGAGGGAGAAAAAGTTAACCCCCCAATTTTGGAAAAATGAAGAAAAAAATGTCTTTAAAATGACTTCTAACTGCCCCCAAACTTAAGTTTTTAGGTCAAAATGAATGTTTTAAACAATAAAAAGCTCTAAAATGGTATAAATAGGGCTTTTTGACCTAAAATTAGCGTTTTTTATCTATTTGTCCTTCAAAATCGAAAAACGATATGGGTAAAATGCACTCCAGAAAAAAACGATATGGGTATTTTGCGTTTCTCGGATTTTAACCCCCCCTAATTTGGGGTTTGTTTAACCCCCCCACTCCGGACTAACTTGCCCATGTATGCTCCTGACCCCCCTCTAAGTTTCAAAATCTTCCACCCCGGGTCGACCCCCCCCTTAGAACCCCTTCCCCCCCTTAGGTAGAAAGCTAGAAGGGATTCGACCCCCCCCCTTAGAACCCCCCTAGATTTTGAAATGTCATTTACCCAGGGTAAACACCCTCCTACTTCGGTGACCGTATTCATCTATGGGGGCGAGTTAGAATTATGGCGAAAGACAAAAAATTGTTTATTTTGATTTATTATTCATTAGTGGGGAAATTTAAAAAAAAACGGATAAAGCAAAAAATTTTTATATTTAACAACATAAAAATTTATAAAAAAAACAGCTAAGATGTTTCGCTTTTTGCGGCGGCTTCCAAATTAAAGCCCGTATTACTGTCATAGGTGTTTTTGGTCGGGTCCGCTAGGGGGGGTCCACCCCCGGGTGGAAGGCCAAAATTTTTTAGGGGGGGGTCCAGGGGGTCCGGACCCCCCTGGCTTTTTAGGGGGGGTCGACCCCGGGTGCGAGATTTCAAATTTAGGGGGGGTCAGGGGGGTCCAATTTTTTAGCAAAATTTTTTTAACTCATTAATTTAAGTGTTTTTAGGTCTAATATTGAATTTTATGTATTAAAACAGCCTATTTAGGCCTAAAAAGTGTATTTAAACACTGTTTTTAACTAAAAACCCGTGTTTTTGACAGTAAATAAAAAATATACTTCCAAATTGGTCGGGAGGGGGGTCAGCCTCGCTAGGGGGGGGGCAGGCCGGACCGCTCTCGAGCTTTGGGGGAGGGGGGGCCCCCTGAATTTTTTCTAGGGGGGGTCCAAAATTTTGGCTCTAGGGGGGGGGGTGCACCCCTCTGTCGCCCCCCAACAAAAACACCTATGATTACTGTTAGAAACCTCTGAATTTTTATAATAAGTTCTATAACTCTTTTAGTTTTACGGTAAATGGTTAGTAGAAAGTTGTTTTGTACTGTCTGGTATTGTTTTTTGGTATGAATACTTCCATAAATTGTTTCTATAAATGTACTACCATTATTTCCAAAGTGATTACAAATGATTTCAATGTTTTTGTTGGATAAAATTGTATACCATACATAGAAAATTATTTGTTTAGGATAAACTTTTGATGTACTACAATTTCGACCTTTAAAACCCATTTTGCTTTTTAATTACAATTTTTTACTATTAATTTAAAATAATGGACGGGGAAATATGCACCCCCTGGGTATTGAATACATAATGATTTGGCATGTAATTTTTATCACAAAAATAAATTTATTAACAATATATTATCTAAAAATATATATATTTAGCTTACCAATAGTTACCATATATTATGTATTGTAAGATTCCCAACGGCTCCCTTAGTACTACGGGAGTTAACGTTCACGCCGTTTTCCCCGTGACACACGTAATGCAATTGTCGACATGGACTATATCCCCTCTACTTGTAATTCAAATTATAAATGGCAACTCCCATTTAGAGGGTGTATATTACATGGAGGAAAAATGGTACAGCTTACGGGTGGACCAAGGAGGGGTGCAAAGAAAAAGGTATGAGGGCTATTGTAACTATTTTAGTATTTTAGGAATCAATGGAAATGGATTTGGCATGGATACTAATACTTGGATAAAGCTGGAACCAGACCCTATTGCATGCTTACTAACTAGTTATTATTCTTAAATAATAATTTAGCAATAATATTTTTTGCAAAGGGTTCTGTTCCACAAAGGTAAGTCGAAGTCCACAAAGGAAGTACAGGTAGACTGGAACCAATCAACAATTAGATGAATACTTTAGTAGTTACATATCTGAAATAATCATAACATACCTTTTTCTCAAATCCTTTAACAAGGTCGTCCTTAATCATATTATGCTGCACTGGCCCCTATTAGTAGTGAGTGCTAATA
Source organism: Microlaimidae sp. YZB2_3 (assembly GCA_030248175.1). Classification (NCBI taxonomy): domain Eukaryota; kingdom Metazoa; phylum Nematoda; class Chromadorea; order Desmodorida; family Microlaimidae; species Microlaimidae sp. YZB2_3. The sequence continues at coordinate 88,437 of JASAMX010005766.1, forward strand.
TTGTGCAAGATGATATGAACAGCAATTTCCATTTTATATGGGAAGATTGGGATATCTCTACAAACAAACAAACAAACAAAATAATGGACTGTTTGTGATGTTGACTTATTTATAATTTTTTAGAAGTCGCTTATTGATATGTACAGTGAAGTGCTGGATCAGTTGGTTGATTACGATTCCTCATACAATACCGCCGATAATCTGCCAAGAGTAACATAATTTTTTTTTGCTTCTTTGAATTGGGTCTTTTATTTTAATTAAAATAAAAATTTAAAATGATCTTCTGTAAAATGGTCCGAAATTTAAAAGAATGCAAGCAGACCTGTGCACTGCCCCCGGGATTTTATTGAGGGGGGCACGGGAGGCAACTTTTTGAAACGGGTGGGGGCAATAAAACGGCAGGGGTAAGCAGGGGAGAAAGAAAAAAAAAGAGAAAAAAAGGAGTAAAAAATAAGGGAAAAGGGAGAAAAGGTAAAAAAGGGACAAAAAAGCGAAAATAAGATAAAGATAGTTCTCAAATGGCTTAAAATGCATTGAAACAGGCTAAAAACTGCAAAAAATTCGCGATGCTGGCGTCATTATACGTCAAAAAAGGCGCCATAATTTTAAGGTATTTTTTTATTTTTTTTGGGGGGGGGGGGCAAATCTTCCAATAACGCGGGGGGCATTTACAGACGGTGCACACAGGTCTGCCTTGCCAGACCTGTGCACTGCCCCCCCGGGGGTTTTCTTGGGGGGGGGGTAATTCCGAAGCGGGGGGAACAAGCAGGGGAGAAAGAAATAAAAATGAAGGGAAAAGGGACAAAATGTAAAAATAAGGTAAAAAATAGGTCTAAAATGGCTTAAAAAGCATTGTAATAGGTTAAAAACTGCAAAAAATTGGCGAATTTTTGGGTACTTTTTCACTTTTTGGCGAGGGGGGGGGAATCCTCCAATAAAGCGGGGGGGGCATTTCCAGACCGTGCACAGGTCTGGGCAAGGAGTATTGTAGAAAAAAAGTAGTTTTGTGCTTGATTTTTTGGCAAAATCTGTAAAACGTTTATTAAAATTTTAACGTTTGGACCAAATAAAACACATGTTTTCGTCCAAGAAATCTAAGGTAAGTGATTAATGTTTAAGTTTTACCCATTAAAAGTTATTTATTCAGACAAAAACCATTTTATCAGGCTAAAATAATAAATTAGTAATAAAAGCTCAAAAAAATTTTGCCCAGAAGCCTTGCATAACATTGTCTTTTCTTTTATTCTCAGCACACAAGGAAACTCGAAAGATTTTTTTAGTTTGTTATTAAGTTGTATTATTTTTATTTAGGTGGTCGTAGTTGGAGATCAAAGTTCTGGAAAAACGAGTGTTTTAGAAATGGTTGCCGGTGCGAGAATTTTTCCCCGGTACAGTTTTTTAAACATTCTGAAGTCACAAAATTACTGCAGAAAAACTCATTATTTTATAGTTCAATATTTTTTCCATATTTATTAACATGATCCATTTATTTATGTTTTTAAGCTTATTATGTTTGTTTATTTTTTTGTATAAGGTACATTTTAGATTTTCGCCCTAAAGAAAAGATCACTTTTTTCATTGTTGTCATGTAAAAACGCTAAAAAAGAAATATAGTTCTATGAAAGAAATTTTGAGGATAGCTAGCTATATCAACATTCCAGATTCAAGAAAATTGTCCATTTATAATAGAAAAATGGAATAAGGTTCAAAATTTTTTATTTGCAGACATCCTCAAAAATTCAAAATTACTAAGACCCCCAACCTCCTTTAAGTTTGGGCCTCCTATACTTTATAACGCTAAACTTCGCTGTGATGTGTACAGATACTCTTCACATCAAAGCTAGTCCTAAAACCCCGTGGACACTGCAAATTTTCTGAAACTGGTCTGACGTGCGGCAACTCACGCACCCAACTAATCGAAGTACTTTTTGTTTTTTACTTTTTGACTATTGGGCCCCCTAAAGAACACCAATATTTTAAGGTTAAATGCTGTATCGCTAGTTTTTTTTAGCTTTTGTAATTTTAAGTGTTTTTTTTAGTGGAAGTGGTGAAATGATGACACGTTCCCCTGTAAAAGTGACGCTCAGCGAGGGACCCTATCACATAGCGCAATTTAAAGACAGCAATCGGGAGTTTGATCTTAGCAAAGAAACTGATGTAAGTTTATTATTATGATCATTATAATCTTAATTCTTACATAATTTTTCGATGACTTCGAAAACCAGTTGAAACTAGGAAAATGATGCAATAACAGTTTTAACATCCTAAATTAAAAAAATACAGTTTTGTATTATTTTACACGTTTTGAAAGTATGTTAAAATAATTAAACATATTATTCATATCTATATTTTTCAATAATTATTTATGATCGCTAAAATCATAGGTGAGAAAGGGGAGTAGGATGGAGTCCATCCTATCGTATTTTTGTAATTTTGGACAAAGATCTAAGAGTCCCCTTGCCCTGAATTTTCAATCACCTCCCCCAATTTTTTTAGCCCTGACCAGAGCCCTTCTCCCTTAATTTTTAAACCACCTCTCAAGAAAATTTTTAAGTACTATTTATATATAAATTTTCTTCCAAAAACGTAAATTATTAACCCAAATTCGTATTTGTCCACCTTTTATAACACATTTTATCCAGTATTAACTAACAACCTCCTAGCTGCCTGGACAGTTCTCATGTTCATCTATGTCAACAATTGTCCCTAGTAAAAAGAGTAAAATATTACTCATTTAGCTAGAGCAGTTGCGTCGTGAAATAGAAATTCGCATGAAAAACAGTGTTAAAGACGGACGAACTGTGTCTAATCAAGAAATTGCTCTTAACGTGAAGGTAAGTAAATTATAATTGACCCGAAAGCTTTTTTGCAAAACTGAAAGCTCAACAAAGCCAGCGGGCATGCATGTGTAGCTATAATGAAACGTAATAGTTTTTGACCGTCTTAGGTCTTAAAACTATAGGTGTGGTAAAATGTTGGGGAGTTTTCTTTCTGCAAAAAATTCAAATAGCAGAGAATCCCGTTTATTCCATTTGTTTTGTTGTGGAAACCTTAGATTTTTACATTGTTAGTGGAAAACCCTAAAAACATATTTTTGAAGAAAATTATCTAAAACAGGGAAGTTATGTTTAAAATTGTAAGCAATTTTTTGCTGTGAAATGTTAAGAAATTATAAAGTGTAATCATAGAGAATTCAAAACACTTCGCTCCGACCACTTCACTCCTGGCAAATTTTGTGAATCCATTTTTTGCGACGCTCTTAAAGATGGAAACCCCACGTTTTCCTAAGCCTAAGCGAAAACTAAAAATTAAACAAATATTTTTTTTTGATAAACTTATAAAATTTGCGAAAATAAGCCCAGAGCGAGGTTGGGAATAGCAAAAAATAATAAATTTGCGAAAATTTCTTGGGAGCAAAATGAGTCAGGAACGAAGTGGCAGGACGGGATCGAAACGGGCCGTTCCCAATCATAGACAATTAACGGGAGGCGGAGGCATGGTAGGGTCCCTAGGCTCAAAATTTTACCCCCCCCCAGAAAAAAATCCTTCCTCCTTCCAAATTTTCGAATTTTTTTCGCCTGACTCCCTTTTACAATTTGAAATCTGACTTTCCTCTCCCCCCTCTAGAAAATTTTAAGTACTTTTTTTATACTAAATTTTCTTCAAAAAACGTAAATTTTTAACACAAATTTATGTTTTTACAACCTTTTTATACCAGAATATCGCTTTCTAGTGAATAAAATGTGGTATTATTTAAAAAATTATTCTTAACTTGATTAGTTTAAAAGTATTTTGCTTCGGACATTGGATCTCACCTGACCCCTTCTAGGTTTCAAACTTTTCTACCCCGGGTTGTCCCCCCCTTAGAAAGGCAGGGTGGGTTCGAGTTCCCCCCTAGATTCCTAGAGCCCCCGCCCTAGAATTTAAAATGTCATTAACCGGGGTAAAGACCCCTCTAGCTTTGGTGACCGTGTTCATCTATGGGTGTAAGTGTAATGCGCATTAATAATATTGGTTGACGATCAGAAAAAACATTTTGTAACATTATCCGTAAATAATGCCGTTAAAGTACATCCCTAACCTGATTGAATCTCTCTTGCCAAAAAAATAACCTTAGTTAATCCTAATTTGACAGTGCTGCTCATAGGTGAGCACGGTCGGGGAAGCTAGGGGGGGTGGTTACCTGGGGTAAATCGAATTTTGAATTCTAGGAGGGGGGTCCCAGGGGGGTCCGGAGATCCCTAGCTTTTTAGGGGGGGTCGACCCGGGGTGCGAAATTTTGAAATCTAGAGGGGGGTCAGGTGGGGTCCGGTGTCCAAAGCAAAACAGTTTTAAACGATAATAACTTTAATAATTGTTCTTTTTATAGGATAATACTACATTTTATTGAATAAAAAGCCAGATTCATGTATAAAAAAGGTGTAAAAGCATGAATATGTGATGAAAATTCACGTTTTTGGAAGAAAATTTAGTATAAAAAAGGTACCTAAAATTTTCCGAAGAGGGAAAGGGTGGGGGGAGGGGTTGTCAGATTTCAAACTCTAGAGGGTGGTCAGGGGTAAAAGATTCGGAAATTTGGGGGCAGGGGGGCCCTAGATTTTCGTTTAGGGGGGGGGGCAAAATTTTGAGGCTAGGGGGGGTGGACCCCACCCTGCCCCCCCCCCCTTCTCACCTATGGTGCTGCTGAAGCAAAATGATCTAAGTTTTGGGTTTTGTTACGGTTTTTTAAAGTGTTGGATGTTAGAACCGTAGCAAAATAGCTTATGCATCATATAGCAGTCAATGGCGTGCCCAGGATTTCATTTCAGGAGAGGGGGGGTAAATAAATACTAACCCTGCATGGGGTCGGGGGGCTGCCACCCTCAGATGTGGAGGTTCTAGGGGCGAGAGCCCTCCAAAGGGGTCAAGGGGCAGAGGTAGAGCCCCTTGTCAGGAGGGTCCGGGGGGCAAAATGCCCACAGGGGAGAAATTTTTTAATTTAAGGCGCTAAAAAACACAAGATATTTTAGTTCCAGATGATACTTATCACAAATTAAGGTTTTTTATACCTTTACATTTAAAACATGTGTTTAAAACGTTAATAAAAGGATAATAGTATTTATAGTAGTTTTATTGTATGCCTTAACTACTGAACGGGATAATTGATTTGAAATCAAAAAACTAAGATAAATTGTCAATTTAAACTACCCGCGTAGCGGGGAAACTTTGGTTTTTTGACTATTAATATGCTTTTGGAAGGCATCAGGAAAGTTTTTGTATTAATATTAAAGAAAAAAAATTTTCTTTCCCAAAATTTTAAAAACGTTAGGGTCCCCTCTTACGAAAAAATCTTGCCTCGCCATATTTTGGGGGGAGGGGGGTGCGGCCGCCGCCCCCCTGGGCCCGCCACTGATAGCAGTGGCCATGGCCGTAGCCAGGATTTCAATTGAATTGAAGCTCTTAAATCAATGCCAAGAAATAAAACACCGGGCACTGATGGACTTACAACAGAATTTTACTTGAAATATTGGGACAAAATATCAGGACTCTTCTTTGAAGCGCTAGAAGAATCTACGTCTGATACTAAAAAACTTACGAAAGAACAACAAAGAGGAATTCTTAAATTACTTCCTAAGCCATTTCGTAATCTACTAGTTATCCCAAGTTGGAGACCACTAACACTTTTAAATGTAGACTACAAAATAATTAGCAAAGCTCTAGCAAACAGACTTAAGAAAATTATACATAAATTAATTCATGAAGACCAGGCCGGGTTTATTAAAGGAAGATATATAGGGGAACATATCAGACAAATTATCGATCTTATGGAATGGGCAGACGAAACACAACTAGGTTTTATGCTTTCACTTGACATCGAAAAAGCATTTGACACACTGAACTAGAATTATTTATTTAAGACAATGGCATGCTACGGAATTCGGCAAGAATTTATAGTATATATTAAACTTCTATACAATGACGCTTCTACCGCGGTCCTTAATAATGGATATACAACGCAATATTTCTTGCTGGAACGTGGTGTACGCCAAGGAGATCCAATAAGTCCATATCTGTTTATACTAGCAATAGAACTATTGTCTAATGAAATGAAATCAGAAATGACCTCGAAATTGAAGGTATAAAAACATTAGCACATGAGTATAAAATGCTGCAATTCGCTGATGATAGAACACTTTTTTTGATGAATGAAAAATCCGTCAAAAAAGCTAGAAAAACAATAACTAATTTTGGAAGTTTTTCAGGGTTAAAATTGAACACAGATAAAACACAATGTACCGGAATAGGTAAACTTAAAACCCTAAATAACACAAAAGTTGATAAATTTAATGTGTCAACTAAGCCTATAAAAATCTTGGGAATAAATTTCGACCATAATAAAGAAAATATGATTAAATTAAATTTTACAGATAAATTAGAGAAAATACAAACATCCTTAAGTTCTTGGCACACTAGAGGTCTTACTTTAATTGGGCGTATTCTGATACTAAAAACTAAAAAATGGCAAGAATATGCTCTTTGGTTAAAATATTTCAATTCATATTCAAAAAACTGAAGAAACAAATCCAAACTTTTGTGCTTTTAAAAATTTTGTGAAAATGAAAATCAAAACAATAAATACTGCAATCAAATTAACAAAATCAAAAGATGAAAGACTGTTTAAATGGAAAAATTGGTGATAAATATCACTTAGCCCTGTTTTACCCTACTAACAATAAATAAAATACAAAATTAACAAAAAATGAAATAAAAAAAAGGTTTCTTTCTAATCATTATTCAAAATAAAAGTTTGACAAATATTAACACAGTCTAATGTGTACATTCCATATTGTACACGAAATCTGTGATAAAGTTATTATGTTGTATGGTGTTTTTTTCTTCTGCAATCTGTTGTATATATATGCATTGTAGTGATAGTATTGATATTATAACTGTGTTGATGTTTGTTATTATCTGCTTTCTTTTGTGAATAAACCTTTAAAATAAAAAAAGGATTTCAATTGAGGGGTGTATTTTTTTTAAAGTGCCCACAAGGGGGGTCTGGAGGTTTCCAGAAATTAAAAAGGTCTGGGGGGCGGGAGCCCCCAAGCGGGGTCAGGAGGCAGAGACCCTTGTCAGGGGGGTCCGGGGGTCAGAATGCCCCCCGGAATGAAAAATTTTTAAATTTTAAGCTCTTAAAACACACAAGGAAACCTAAATTTAAGTACAGAATCCTTATTTATTTTCGCTTTTTTTATTGAAAGTGAGTAACTGAAGCATTTTTAATAAAAAATCATAAGAAAACCGCTTTTTTATACCAAAAAAGCAGTTAATTGTGATTTCTTGTTTTTTGATACTGCCGTTTTATGCAAATATTTTTAAACAAATTAAAAATAAAAGTATTTTTAAACTCACTGCACTAATGTTTTGAATTATGCATAATTGCATTTTTTTGTAGTCAGTTGTCTCAGGTCCTATATAATTTTTTTTTAGTTCAATAGCTTTTATACATTAACTAAGTCATCAGAATATTAATCTAATTAAAAAAAACCAATTGAGGGGGGACCCTTACAAAACTTTTTGCCTTCCCATAATTTGAGGAGGGAATTAATCCCCCCATGGCTACAGACTTGGGGGTATCATAGCCAAAACGTTTATAGATTTACTGTTTTTTTTTCTTCGAGACTTAGTATTGATTAGCAGGGTTTTCTAGGGTCCTAGTATTCCGCGAATGGTGCTGGTAGATCTCCCGGGTGTGATCTCCACTGTGACATCAGAGATGGCCGGAAGCACCAGGGACGACATCGTCAAAATCTGTCGCGGCTACATGGAGAACCCCAACGCCATCATCTTGTGCATTCAAGGTGAGCCCTAACATAAGACAATCCCCATTATACTATCAATATG
>JASAMX010005767.1:0-10755 GCA_030248175.1 Microlaimidae sp. YZB2_3
TTACACAAAAAGGAAAATCAAGTGACGCCAAAGAGGATAAATTTAATCACACGAACTGGTTAATAGAGCAAGCGACCTTTATTAAATCAATAGGCGACTGTCAACCATTTTGTTTATTTTAGTAAAATTCCACAACTGGAATGTTCTAAGTGAATTTTTACAAAAATTATTTTAAAAAATTTATTCCCAGAGATATTTTTAAAAAAATAAATTTTATTTCACTTTTTTTATTTATTTAAAAAAATATTTAGTTGCAACAGTTTACATGAAAAAGATCTCCCGCCGAAAATTATCCGTAATAGTGATGTTCGTAGTCCCAAATATCATTCACCACAGCTCCTCAGCTGCTTTTTAAGGTTATATAATTATTAGAGTAATAATTTAGAAAACGAGACTACAGGAATTCCTCCACTATAAGCGGCCTGGAGCTCCTAAGCTGGATATGATGGTTGGAGCACACTATAGTATATACTATTCGGACGCAGGTCTATAATATACTTAAGGATAAGAACATTTTAAGGAATAAAAAACAGAGAAGTTCCCACAAATTTTTCTCTAAATATATAAACATCTAACAACTTCCGTTTTGTAAAATCACCAGGTGATGGTGCAACGAACATTTCATACTGCAGATGAAGATTTTAAACTCACGCCTTTTATCGCCCATTTTTTAAATTAACTCACGCCCATACCGCCCATCGCCCAACCAATTGCTTTGCATTTTTCTGTCAAAAAGTTGATTTTGGACCTCATATTTCGTGTAAAAAATTTTTAAACTTTATTGAAACCACTGAAACTATTAGGAACAAATGTCATAAACATATTGATTGTAAAAAGTAAACGTGCGGTCGGGTTGATGTTGATTAAACCAATATTAAATCCATTCAACTTTTACCTACATAGAATATTATTTGCCTAGTTTTAGTTGCTCAAGTTACTTTTGGAAAACTAAATACACGAAATAGTAAGACCCTGGTTTCAGGCGAGATTTACTTTTGATTTTTATGTGGCAAAATTTTACAAAATGCATACTTAAAATAGGGTGTTTTAGTAGATTTTTTACCAAATATTTACGAAAATTTTTGGGACTTTAACCATACGGAAATTATGTTTAAAAAAGTAATATTTGAATCAAGTCTAGTAAAATTAAAATATTTGCAGTTCAAATCAAGCTCAAATTTAGTAGTAAAAAGTCAGTTGGTAATAAACTGCAGTTTCAGTATCAAAAATCAAAAGAAAAATACCATTTTTTAAATGACAAAGTGTATGAAAAACTATTCCGAAACATGATTTTATACTATTTGATTTTTAACTACTTAAAAAATCAAAACTTAACAAACATGGTATGAAGTATATTGTAGAAGTATGTACCCAAATGACGATTTACGGGTTAAGTGCAAAATTTTACGCAATACAAAGGAACAAAGAAAGCGGAATTAATCTGCATGTTGTTTATTTATGCAAATGAAATAAATTTCTATTCAAGACAATGGATTCAAAGCACAGATTTATTTAAAAGAAACACAAGAATTGTGCTGAATCTCTCAGAAAAGTCACATTTGTTTTAAAATAAAAAAGTTTAAAAACTAAATGAACTGAGGACAAACACACATAATTAGCCCAATTTTACAGTTCGTAATAATTGATTGTATTAAAATAATTTATGAACCAAACTTGTTTGGACAGACTAGACGAATATAAAGGAAAGTTAGTTTGCTTTATTTATTTCAAATTGCTGGATAATTAAAATAGTAATATGATTTAAACAAAAGCGCTCGTTAGATATCTTATAAAATTAACTTACATTACAAATATCATATTCAATACAGAAAATTATGTTATTTGTGTTTTTAACAAAACTACTAATAATAATTAAGCACATTGTTTTTCGAAACCTTTAATTTGTTTTCATAAACAAATTTGATTGAGGGTTACTAATAATTATATTTACAAATTAGCTTATTGTCAATTAACCAAAATAGTATCATCGTTAATTTTTCAAACATATATCATCTTCAGTAAGTAAAACTTAAAACTGGACCTAGATATATAAATTACTAGCCAAAACACATTTTATTAGAAAATAATTTTGCTTTTTGTAATGCTGATCCAGCATACACGATGAATTTTTGTTATATTTTTATTAATTTTATAGTTAATTTTTGCGAAAAAAATTAAGAGCAGAAATTTTTTTTTACAATTTCAGCAAAAGCTGTGCAAATGAAAAGAATATTTTTGTTTGTTTGTACCAAAAAGTGCATTGTGACAAACAAACTGGGTCAACAGAATGTTATAACGAGTTTATACGAAAGTTATATTACAGTTTTGTTTTGCTGCGAAAAGATTAGCCATACTTTAAATGCCGTTTGTATTTAAATAAATTGTAAAGACATAATCATTTGAAACAAGCAGTGCAGTTTTTATATTGGTCTGGGCACATAATTAATTGTTATCAATAAAACAGAAATAATAAGATTTTCATTTTCACTGTTTAAAAAACTAAAGCTAAGATAAACTTTAGTCAGAGCAGCCGGGCACTTTTAATTAATTTTTCAACGTCTCATATTCCAGGTATAAATAGACTAAACATTCAAGTATTAAATATCCAACTAATGAAGCGGTAGACAAAGACAAAGAAAGATGGCATGGAAATAATGTTATTTATAACAGATAAAATTGATGACATTTTAATATTTTAATTGTTGTTCAAATAAAGCAAGAAACCTACTAAAAACGTATATAATTTAAAATGGTTTCATAATTATACTTTTAAAAATCGCCTGAAGTAAGTTAAAATAATAATAAATTCAGAAAGCGCTCTATTTCGTTTAAAATTGTTAAATTCAGATTTTTCAGTCGAATGGAATTATAAAACAATTTAGAATTTCAATAATGAAGACAGCGCAAAGACCACACGCCGATATATCAGAGGGAGTGATCATGTTATCCTTGCAAAAAGCGCGCCAAAATTTGACATCAACTACACACCCTCATTGTCACTGAAGTACAATCGGCAGTGGAAAAAATACACTCCGCTAAATTTCCAGATATAAAAGACCCCACACTTTTAACGTGGCAAAAACGTTATTGGGCAGAGGTCCAGCGGGCAAAGGTCCAGCCAATAAATTTCGACCCTTAAGAAAAGAATAATACTAATCCGAGGTGCAGACAGGAATTGTGGGATGCCGAGATGGATATAAAGGAAAAAAAGGACGCCACACAATGGAAACAAGAGCACTTCACAAGGGATTCTATCATTATGGGGACGCCAACCCTCGCCGGACTCGCCTCCAGTGGGTGCTGATTGGTTGTTTACCGGCGAGACAGCCAATCAGCATTTAGACCTGAATTCAAATTGAGCAGGCACCCAAGTAATCAATAAACGACAAGCATATGTTCATACGGTACACCTGATGAACACGTGTGAATGGCCGATGCAAAACTACTTTTTTTAAGAAAAGGTGAGTAATCAAGAAAGAAAACTATTTTTAAGTGATGAGTGTATTTATATATTATACTCATTGCAAGGAAATAAAGGATTTTTTTTAATTTAGGCATTTTTTTCACGAATGTCGCCATATTGCCATATTTTAAAAAAACCTACAAAAAAGTTTAGATATTTATTCAAAAAATTATTCATTTTGGCGTTTTTTCTGTTTATTTCGATCTTATAACAACACATTAAAGAGTTTTTTCGCCAAACTGTATTAAAACCAAATTCCATTTTTTAAATAAAGTTTGAAATTTTTTTTTATTTGCAATTTTTTTAAATATGCGGCACTAAAATTTCGTAAATTAGCATAAGAACTGGACTGGGCGGAGTTTTCAGATTCGAAAACTGGCACTGTCGTGCTCCGGAACTTGGAGCTCCGTGGAACGTCTCCTCATTTTTGGGACAATTTTTTGTGAGAAAAATAAATGAGCTGTGCTTTCGACCATTCGTGATAAAGCAAAAAAGAATGCGACGACACATTCATTCGGATTGAAATAATAAACTGGCCTAATTGGCTTTGTTAAACGCCACACACTGGGAAATTCCTGCATGCCATCTTGATCTCATTAGAAAACAATGCGTTGTTGAGAGAAGAGGATAGCTAAAGTTTGTTATTCAACTTAATCTTTAAACGATCAAATGACAGTTTTTGCAACAGCACATAATAATACCATTAGCCCCACTTAATTATTCTCATAAATATACTTTTTTTGTATTTTGATGTAAATATAAAAGAAATGACCAAAGATTTGGAAGAATGAAATATCGAAAGTTATAATACAACTGAAATTATTTTTATTACAATCTAAACAATATGTACAATTTTCGTTCAGAGACCTTAAACCGCCAACACCAATGTTTTATTTGCATGAGTGTTTTTTGCTTTTGTCTAGCTTCAAGAACCGGGGCTTTGTTCGGACTTGGGGAACTTGGAGCACAGAGAAATTAAAGCTGAAATTTATAGATGAGAATGGGGAACTTGGAATCGAAAAGTTTTAAATACTTAAAAAATTCGACCCGTTTGTAACACCACTCTAATTTTTCAAAACGATGTATATCCTAAAAATCAGTGTTTAAGCTCCGCGTGGTGCAGGAAACAGAGAAAAAAATTATAACAGAGAAAAAAATTATAATTATAAAAAATTATAAATTTAAAAGCACAGTACGCTTTTAGGTGTTTATGTTAGAAAGTTTTTTTTTGAAAATAATAGGACTGTGAGAAAAATCAAGGTATGTTTTTTTCTCTGGCACGTTTTCGCAGTTCGGTCTAGAATTCAATTTTTTTAGTCTTAATCGGCCTTCCAATATCGTCCTGTTTCACCCTCCAGCAATCGTCTCCGATCCCGGGGAACTGCAGATTGATTAAAACGATTAAGAGCGTTTAGGGCCGACACTCCATTTGGGAAGTGACTAAGAGAAAAACAAACTCGCTAAATGGTGGGCGGCTGGCTAAAAGGGGGGCTCCGCCCCCACCGATTTCCGAACCCAGGGTCACGGTTTCGGTGGGCGAACCCCCGGACCCCCGGTACTCTCCTTGTGGCCGCAACTCGGTACGGGCGGCTGACCGGAAAGGAACCGAGAGGGATTGGGGGGAGAAGACACCCTGCGCGTCTCTCCTCCCATTAGCCGAGGAGGGTATCAAATTTCCAAGCCGATAAGTCGGGGTTAAACGGTGGCGAGATGGCGCACTGGCGCAGGGAATTGACACTCCCAGGTTTCCAAATTTTGTTTCAAGTTTCAGTTTGTTTTTATTTTATTTTTTGCAGAGGATTTTCCCCGCCGTTCTATCAAATAAATTGAATTCAAAATTTTGAGGAAAAAAACTGGTACCAAAAATGGAAAAAATTCGTCACCGTCCGGTTTGAATTTTGTTTTAGAAATTTTGGCGAAGCAGTGGGAAATTAGAACGACCTCATAAAACAAAAAAAAAGACCTCGGCGCAAATTAACGTTGGAAGAAAAAACCGTGAGAGGAATAAATAACCTAAGAAGTATCTTTAATCGGCGCCCATTTTTTAGCCTATAGTTGACATTTTTGAGAGGTTTTATTTTTCAAAAAGTACAAAAGTAACTTATATTTATGAAATAAGTCTATTTTTTTACGAAAAAAGTTTTTTTATAATTCTAAATATTATTTAAAAACAACATTTTTCACAAAATTCCAAGATTCTCAACCAACTATTTTAATAACTGTTTTAATTGACCACAGCATTTTTTGCATGATAAGAAGCGAAAAACCTTGAAAACCGCGTGCCATTAAAAAGAAGCAAAAGTGAAAAAAATTGACAAACATAAAGCTCATTAAAAATAAAAAATACCAATGGTATTTGGTGTTTTTAAGATATTTGTGGAATATGATTTTTTTTATTTTTGATGCACTTCTACTAATTTTTTCAAATTACTAAATAACTGAGCAAATTCAAAATAATTTTTTAATGTAAAAAAACATGTGAAACTTTAATTTTGCAGACAATGTTTTCTGAACAACACACACTTTTGTGTTTTTGGAAAAACCATTTTGAAGAAGTAAATTATTTCTTCTGGCCGCGACCGGAAGAATTTTCAAAATCTGATTGGCTAATAGGGGTCGTCTGGTCAACATATGTGTAGAGCCGCGCTTTGCAAGGGGCGTTGGTATGTGTGTACACAACATCGAACACATATGTGAACGAAAAAAAAGCTGTTAAAATCTGCAATTTAGCCATCAGACTCAGGAAAACTTATTGCAAAAAGTCCAAATCAATTTTCAACACTATGTTTAAATAGATATATTTTAATGTCTAAGTCGAATTCTGTAATCCGTGACGAACAGTGAAAACCGTGAGTGCAGTGGTGATAATAAAACTACTTTCACAATGATTACTCTTTAAATATAATAAGAGTGATATATTTAGTTGCTGAGATAAAACCTTTAACTAAAATAAATAAACATAAACAATTATCTTCTCGTTTTTAGTTTTGCAAACGCATCTCTGAAACATTTGATATAAAAAATTAAAAACATAAATGAATTGATTAACTTAACTTCTAACCTAAAGTTTAGTATTATCAAAAAAAATGTAAAAATTTAGTAAAAAGCTTTTTTTCGAGTACTCAACCTAAAAACAGCACAAATGAGTTCAAAGAAAACCAACCCATTAATAAGGTATTTAGTTGAGCGCTAAACAATTTTAAAATTTTAAATTTAAAGTTTTTGAACTTTTTTTAAAATGCATAAAAATAAGCTGAATACTTCGACTTTCAATAATTTTTAAAAGTTTAATCTTACATTTAACCTATTGTCACAACTCCCGCTGTGTTAATGTTTCAGAAATATGACGTCTTATAAATACGAGTTGTAATGTAACACTGTCGAGCGATGGTGTAACGCAGCACGTCAGTCAATGAGGTACTGAGGCTGGAGATTACAGGTTCAAGTCCTGTATCGCTCATTTTTCAGCCAAAAAAGCTAAAAACAGCAAATTGTTTCGCAATCTTTCTTTCAAAAACTCGATTTGTTTGGCCTCATATTTCTGGACGTTACACTATGTAGATAAATACAAAATAAATACTAATAAAGTCAGTGAAAGTGTAACTTATAAGGCTAAGAATTTTTTCCGAAGAGTTGAACAGGTGTTGAGAAAAATGTTATAATAAAAATAATTAACAGCGAAAATACTGATGAGTTAATAAAAATAAGCGTCGCGGCTCGGTCTATGAAGCCTTTGCCTTTTTTAAGGCGTAAAACATAAAATTTACTGAGCGTGAAGGGATTAGTATTTTACCACAAATTGTGGCAGCTGTGAAAACGTGCGGGTTCACTGTTTGCGACTGATCGAAGAAAAGCTGGTTTTTGTAGCGCAGGGAACTTTTTAAATAACAAATTCCACCTTCGCGGAATTTTGTTGACAGGATGTGCTTTTTTGTTGGTGACTTGCGGCCAACCGGGCTTTTATTCAAATTTTTGTTCACCGATGGTTTTTCGGATTAAAAATCCGTGCGTTCTCCCGCCGTTCCATACTATTAGCTAAAATGAGTTTTCAGCGATAATTTATATCCATACATACCTAAATGTATCGCAGAGTCTTGAGTCCCATTGACTTCTACTGTGATCGTAGTCATACCAGAACTTTTTTGAAATGCGTGATTCTCAGTTGAAAGCAATTGTATTTGATGATTATCTAAAAAACAATTATACTGTAGTTAAGGTTGCACGGCTTCGAATTATTCGGTTTACAACGAAAGTCGTCAAGGGGCCGCGGTGTTTGAGTTTTTTTTTTTTTTCAAATAAAAAAATTAAATGCAGTGGAAAATACACGCAAGTATCCTGAGCTTAATTCTTCCAGATAGAGGTATCTTAAAACAAATATTTTTAGACTTTATTATTCTTAGTTTTTTAAAGATACTGGGAAAATTTTGACAAAAAAATTTTCGTTTTAGCATTTATAACTTTTTAATGTGCGGGGATAAATACGCAAATATCTTAAGTTAATATCCTTCAACTTTTGGCCACATCCTCAAAAAATATTTTTTAAACATTTTTCTTTGGGGGAAAGAGTTAGCCCCAACCCCCTCCCAAAAAAAATTTATCGGCTATTTTTTTCAGCCGAATTTTCAACTTTTGATCATATGAATCCTTACGTCTGAACATTTTTATGCATATTTACGCTGATCAAAATCCATTGTTCTAAACGGAAGTCATCCTATAGTAACGCTGCGCGCACAAAGAGACACCTGCATTTGTCTAATAACACGCTGGTGCCTGTCTAATAACGCGCCCGTGCCGAAATTCTTTTAGCCATATTCACACCCGCATTTACAAGCCCTGTTTTGCCGCTACTCCTCCCACAACCATTCCCACAGAGCAAAACATATATTACGTGATCACAAATACTATAAAACATTTTGAGTGTTCTTAAAATTTTGACGTGTTCTCTATACTTTTCTGAACCCAAAAATATATAATTTGTTAGGGGTAACCTAAAATAACATAACAAAATTTAACAAAAACAAAATAACCTAACAAAATTTTACATAACAAAATATAACAAAAACATAACAAAATTTTGGATTGGCAGTCCCACCACGAAATAAGAATTTGTTATGGAATAAACAATTTTTGCCCAATTTTCTGCGAAGCCGATAATTTAACAACAATCTTAAACAATTTTAAGTATTTTTGTAACTTCTAATCATTGATTAAAACTTTTTTGCGTAACTAAGATTTTCATATGTAAATTTCTTAGGTTAAACAGAAAAAACATTTTATAATGCTTAATTCAATACAATAAGTCGCTATTTTTTTCAAATATATGTTTTATTATTTGTAGTATTTCCAGTTTCAAATATATTTTAGTTTAATCTAAGACAAACTTTGTTTCCTGGCGGGACCGCCGACCCTATATTTTTTTGCTAGGTAGACTCATTGCGAAGCCATGCTTTAATAGTTTTAAAATCTGATAAACAATAAAGCAAAATTGGAATAATTGTTATTGACTGTATACTTTATAAAACACCGAAACGATTAAAATCTGCAATTTAAAATAGAAGAAGAAAACAACTTATTTTCAATATAAGACAAAAAACCCTTGCGCGTAATTTTTGTACAAACTATCTTATTGTACTTAGCGTATATATATTACTTACATTTGGTCTCTGTTTTTGGAATGCACTGAAAATGTTTTCGAATTATAGCAAACTATCTACAGCGTTAAAACAAAAAAAACAAATACAAACTGCAAATTTTGTACACGACAAGAAGAAGCGAAAATAGGGTTGATTGGTTGTATTAATCCGATATCCCGAGACAAATCTATCTATATGTATTAGGAATTTGTAATCACGCGGGGGAGACTTCTGTCTTATGGCGGTCGGCCGGTAATAAAGATCGAGATGGGAATGTGCGCGAAAATGTGAGAGTATCGCCGTAAATGAACTTAAATACGACTATAGTTCTTACGAACAGACGACACCGGGCTACTGTCCACCCCTGGAATTTACTAAATTACGAATAGCGAAAGACATTTTTCTGAGGGGAAACCATTTCGACTAAAAACGGAAAAAAAATCTGCCCAATATTTAAACAGTTTTTTGTGTAAAACGGATTCGATGATGCTTGAGCTACAAAATAAAACAGGTATTGACTTCGGAATAAATTATAAGAAAGTTATAAAAACCGTATATACACCGGGCTACTGTCCACTCCTGGTATTTACTACGATACGAAACGAACACGACATTTTTCTAAAGGGAAATACTTCGACTAAAAACGGAAAAATCCTTTAGAATATTGAAACGGATCTCTGTATCAAACTGAATATTCGATGTTGCTTGAGCTACAAAATAGCACAGTTATCGAGTTTGGAATAAACTATAAGAAATTTTGTAAAAAATTATATATACATACATCTTACCTTTTACCTTACTCTATATATAAATTATATACAACTGTATGGTGCATAGTGTATGGTGTATTTTTACAATTTTTTTTGCAATTTTCAATTAGCACTAAGTTTAAAGGAAAAAAAGCGAAATGTGATTTTTTTATGTGGTCCGCTTTTTGTGTTTAAAATGTAGTTCTAGTTCAAAATTTTGACGTGGTGCGCATTTTTAAAGCAGCATGAGTTGGTTTTTAATTAAAATATCAACCTAACACCACACAATAAACAGCAAATATCAAAAAACATAGCGTAAAACCAGATAAAAATATTTTAATAAAATTGTTGTATCCTTATAATTTTTTTGAAATTGAACCAAATTTTAAACTTTGGAATTTTAATATTGGTGCACAGTTGTTTCCAAAAAAATTTATGAATATTCTTTCTTCCAAAAGAATTACTTAAAAAATAATTTGTTTATTTTCTATTACCTCTTACTATTAAAAAGTAATTTTGGTTTATGTATCTCAAAATCTCCTGAACCACTGGAGATAGTTAATGAAAAAATTTTTGTGGGCTATTAAAGGGGGGGGGGGGTAGGGGTAAGGTTTTCAAAAAAATAATCAAAATATGGAAGACAAAAAGTTTGACTCGGTACCACACCTTTAAGCGAACTTTTTTTTTGACTCAATGGATTTTTTGACGACAGTCAAACCTTAAATAATATTAGAGATTTCGTGTAAATTGACTCGCCTGTTAAGGAAATATTCTCACCAGAATTTTGTTTCAGGCCACATTTTTTAAAAAAAATTTAATTTTGTATAAGACTATAAAAATTAACCCACGGCAGATCATTTTAAGTTAATTTTTTAAGATGCTAAACGTAGACACTTTCAATTTAGAACAA
>JASAMX010005769.1:0-18067 GCA_030248175.1 Microlaimidae sp. YZB2_3
ATTTTGGTTGCTACTGGTTTCGTTGCGTATTGCTATATAGGTCATAATTAACTGCACAATATGTCATATGGCAAAATGGTGCTTGCATTTATTAATCGATTTTCCAATGTGAGTTGTGTATATGTTTGTTGAAAGACCAGCAAACTTAACAACCGTGTTTTTGGTTGTATTTCATCGTATAAGCTTGCTAACTGTAAATTCTATTTACCACATTTGCACAATTTCTCAGATCGGTTCCCCGACAATTCACCCCCAGACAAATTGACCCCCAGCTTAATTTTAGGCTTCCCCTAAGGCCTTCAAATTTAAGGTTCGGCATGAACCTTTTTTTGTACTCTTTTTATATATAAATAGCCTATTTTAGTATATAAAATTCTATATTAGTGCCAAAAAACTTTTTGAGTGGCGCGGCAGTGGTGTCAGGGTAACCCTAGTTTTAAGAAGAAGGGGTTTGTTGTTGGAATTTTTAGTAGATATTATAAACGTTTTTTGCCAACTATGTTTGGAGGTAGCCTATATTATTAGATTTAGATATGCAAGTTATAAAAACGTCTTTTTTGGTGTGTGTCATACTTAAAAATGTCTGAAAAATTTTAAGCTCATTTTTTAAACAAAGTAAACAAAGCTTTTTTTAGACAAAAATCTGCATTTGAGTTAGAAATTAAATAATTTGATAAAAAATTATTAAAATACAGTTTTTAATCTTTGTTATTAATCCGATATAAGTCAAAAATTTTTAATGTTTTTGTTGTTAAATAGTTGATTGAATACTAAAAATATCGCGGTCAGCCAGATTTTATTTGTCTATATATATATATATATATATATATATATATGATATATATCTATATATATATATATATATATATATATATATATATATATATATATATATATATATATATATATATATATATATAGAGAGAGAGAGAGAGAGAGAGAGAGAGAGAGAGAGAGAGAGAGAGAGAGAGAGAGAGAGAGAGAGAGAGAGAGAGAGAGAGAGAGAGAGAGAGAGAGAGTGTGTGTGTGTGTGTGTGTGTGTGTGTGTGTGTGTGTGTGTGTGTGTGTGTGTGTGTGTGTGTGTGTGTGTGTGTGTGTGTGTGTGTGTGTGTGTGTGTGTGTGTGTGTGTGTGTGTGTGTGTGTGTGTGTGATTGTGTGTGTGTGTGTGTGTGTGTGTGTGTGTGTGTGTGTGTGTGTGTGTGTGTGTGTGTGTGTGTGTGTGTGTGTGTGTGTGTGTGTGTGTGTGTGTGTGTGTGTGTGTGTGTGTGTGTGTGTGTGTGTGTGTGTGTGTGTGTGTGTGTGTGTGTGTGTGTGTGTGTGTGTGTGTGTGTGTGTGTGTCAGTGTATCGTTGCACTCAAAAGGCTCGATAACTACCGGACCGATTTTCACGATTTATAGCTCGTTAGAATCTAAATAACCCGTGGACTACTATAGGCTATGTTTTGAAGCAAAAATCAATCATTTTTATTAATATTGATTGATTAATTACCCTCTCTGTTGGCAATCCAGCTGCACGAGCGGGAAAAAAATTTGAAAACTAATTTATTATTGAGCGGTAGTCAAAATATAAACTAGCCTTGAAAAATGCTCTAAGAATAAAGCAGGAAAAAGTGTATGTGTGTGTCAGTGTATCGTTGCACTCAAAAGGCTCGATAACTACCGGACCGATTTTCACGATTTATAGCTCGTTAGAATCTAAATAACCCGTGGACTACTATAAGCTTTGTTTTGAAGCAAAAATCAATCATTTTTATTAATATTGATTGATTAATTACCCTCTCTGTTGGCAATCCAGCTGCACGAGCGGGAAAAAAATTTGAAAACTAATTTATTATTGAGCGGTAGTCAAAATATAAACTAGCCTTGAAAAATGCTCTAAGAATAGAGCAGGAAAAAGGGGCGATTTTTCCCTCGGCGTATGTTTAAACAGAAAAGATGTGGACTAGGCTGAGATGGACATTATGTGGACTATAGGAAACTTGCATTTGGTTTGGGCAGCTGCTCACTAAATAAAAATTTCTACCATATGATAATGATTTGTTTATACATTCATCTAATCACACAGCACTGTTGCATTTTTTTTAGTTTGATGAAATGTCAATTTAAAAAATCATACTCACAGCAATTTTTGACAAACGAAAAATCGCCACTTTTTCAATTAGAAGGTTATATTTGTATGTGTAAAAAACAACTATACATTTGAAAAAGTGGCGATTCCGCGCTTGTCAAAGATTGCTGTGAGTATGATTTTTTAAATTGACATTTCATCAAACTAAAAAAATGCAACAGTGCTGTGTGATTAGATCAATGTATAAACAAATCATTATTATATGGTAGAAATTTTTATTTAGTGAGCAGCTGCCCAAACCAAATGCAAATTTCCTATAGTCCACATAATGTCCATCTCAGCTTAGTCCACATCTTTTCTGTCTAAACATACACCCGGGGAAAAATCGTTCTTTTTCCTGCTCTATTCTTAGAGCATTTTCCAAGGCTACTCTACCACTTTTTTTAAATTAAATTAAAAAATAGCCGAATAAACTATAGTTTTAGCTGCGCAATGACATATGTTTATAATCATTCCGTTGCTGAGATATTTTTTTAAAATAAAAAATAATAATAAGAAGAAGATAAATTTAAATTAGAAAATTTACCTACGTTGTTTAATTATAGTTAGTTCGGTGCAGTTGCGCTCCAGACAAAATTTATCTACGTTCTCTAAATATAGTTGGCGCGATGCCGTGTGCCAATGATTGCAATTATAATTTTTAAAATAAAAATAATAATAATAATAATAAGATGATGAACATGAATAACAAAATTTTCTCACGTTCCTTAAGTATAGTTGGCGCGGTGCCGTAGGTTAAATTGCAGTGTGGCACCCCGCACCACCGATGATTACCGGCGCGTGGCGCTCCAGCGCCACCGACGCTTATTATTATTTTTTAATAAATAAACCTTTGAATTAATTTTGTCATCAGTAATGCAAGAATTAAAAAAAAGTACTCTGTTGTTTTCGCCCTTTTCCGCGCGGTTGAAGCAGATGGCGCTGGGAACTGGTTCCGTTTCTGCCACCAATTAAAACCGGTCTGCTTTTTTTGTGCGGTTTCTATGAGGGAGTGTTGGTTGTCTGCTCTGTACAATCCTTATTGTTGCCAAAAGGCTGTTATTGTGCGGTTGGGATTTTTTATTTGTCTATTTTTAAAATTTTTTATTTTGATCAATAAATCGATAACAAGGACCTAAATGAAAAAAGTGCTTCCTAAGAAAGTTTCGTAATTCCTTCTTCTTTCTAATGAGCCCATGTTTATTTTTGATCAATCAGTAACGAATGAGGAATATCGCTTTTAAGGATGGAGCGTTGGAATAATAATAATAATAATAATAATAATAATAATAATAATAATAATAATAATAATAATAATAATAATAATAATAATAATAATAATAATAATAATAATAATAATAATAATAATAATAATAATAATAATAATAATAATAATAATAATAATAATAATAATAATAATAATAATAATAATAATAATAATAATAATAATAATAATAATAATAATAATAATAATAATAATAATAATAATAATAATAATAATAATAATAATAATAATAATAATAATAATAATAATAATAATAATAATAATAATAATAATAATAATAATAATAATAATAATAATAATAATAATAATAATAATAAAATAAAAAGAAGAAGAAGAAGAAGAAGAAGAAGAAAAAGAAGAAGAAGAAGAAGAAGAAGAAGAAGAAGAAGAAGAAGAAGAAGAAGAAGAAGAAGGTTCTGAATTTCAAAATTTACTCACGTTCTCTAATAATGGTTGGCGCGGCGCCACCCATGATTATGTCTAAAGAGTCTATTATTTGGACACATGATATGGAAACTTAAATCACTCAAAAATAAATTACTTTAACAATTTATTTAGGTTTTCGGGCCAGATTTTTAAAAAAAATAAGATAAAGTTTATCTCGTTAAGGCTATATATGGAATTCACTGCCTTGTAATGTTGTAAATGCAGTTTCCTTAAAATCATTTAAACAACTATTAGGAAAAACTAAACTACAAAAATTCTGCCACGTTTTTTAAAATAATTGTACCATTTTTGACATACTTTTGGGCGTTTTATATTTTTAAATCATTATTACATTATTTTGTGTATATCTTGTTTTGGGCGGTAATATAAGTGTGTAACCTTTACCTGCTTTCTTGTCTAGTTTTATGGGTTTTTTTATTATTTTGTATGTGAAAATATTTTGTATTTTAATGACAAGAAAATAAATAAAACAAATAAATTAAATTAAAGATATTTATAAAAATAGACGTTTATAAAGATTTAAGTAGAAATGAAAGAGCAGAGGAGGCCATTGGGCCAACTCGTCTCTAGTTAGACATAAAAGTTATAAAAAGATGCGCCAGAGCGTATTATTTAAGATTTTGTAAAAATAATTTTTCCATTTTCTACAGGATTTTTAGATAAATGTCAGAACTGTCAAGAACAAAGACGGTTGAAGTTTTTTTTATGAGAACTGGCTATATCAGAATTTCATTGAGACATTTTCTATTATTTTAAAAACAATCGATAGCGCCTTAACCATTACATATGTATACATAATTTCATGTCTATTTAATTTAGTTTATTTAATCTAAAATTATAGCTGATTCAATGTGCATAAGTGAGATTATTTAGGTGTTTTGCCCCCTCATGCTGCTTACGCGTCACGCCACGGCGCCCCATGAAGCGGATCAACCGAAAGCTCATTATTATTTACATATGTCTACTAAATTTCATGTTTATTACTCTATTTAATCGCAAGTTATAGGGGATTCCTTAAGGTAAGCCCATCTATATTTTTCCAGTTATAATAATAGGCCAATATTTATCTTACTGCAGTAGTAATATTCCTAATAGTACCGGTCTAGTTCATTTCGTTTCTTTTCACAGGTAAGTGGTTTATGTTTTTTAGGAGGTTGGTTCTAAAATTTTTAGTAGTTTTCAGTTGCTTTTTGTATTTTTATTTAAAAAAAAACAGACCATTTTTTTTCAAATTTTTTAAACTTTTAAAATTAGATCATACTTTTTCAGAAAAGGCACCATTAATTAACAAAACTATCATAATAGAGTTTTTGATTTTTTGGGTTTTTCTTAGGTTTAGAAAATATAATGTTTTTTGTTTAATGGTGTCATATAGTTTGTTTCTTTTTCTGGAGCCAGTCCACTAACAATATGTTAACAACTGGCTAAGTTAGCGAAAAAATCATGTTTTTTAGTTTAAACTTAAAAAAATGAAATTTTACCAGAGAAAAAAAGAAAAATTTAAGCAATAAAAGCTTTTTTTAGTACACAGCTAACTTAGCCAGTAGTTAACATTCCAGTAGTGGACCGGCCCCTGTTTGATTCTGTTAACTGATTAAATAACCCCCATGCGCGTTTTTTTCATGCTGTTTGGGAGTTTTATTTCATGCTTTTAGATGTCCATACATCATGGACGCAGCGATTAGGAGACAGCTGGGTCCATATAAAGACACCATGGACAAATTCACCAAAAGCCAAATTCACCATAAACGTTACAAAATAACCATAGAGTGGTGTCAATTTACCATAAATATAATGCGTTTGTAATATTTGCTTTAAATTTTGACACTTGGAAAATACAAATAAAATTTATCATGATAAAATTTAGCTTGATTTTGGGGTTTTGCTTAGACTTAGGACAAAATTAAACCGTTTTTAATGCTTTCGTAATTAAAACTAAGTTTTTTAAACAAATTTTAGTTTGCAAACGCATTTCTGATTGTTATGGTGAATTAGCACTACGTTTTGGTGAGTTTTGTGATGGGGATTTAGCACTACTTTTATAGGGATTTTGCACGTCAACCGCCAGCTGGCGCCTAGCCTCCAAATTTTAGGCGCCAGCACAGAAATCTAGACGCCAGCGTTTCCAGGTTGGGGTTTCCTCCCTAACTTTAAGGTTTTTTCCTGATCGATTGACTTTTTTTTGGGGGCTTTTTTTCTGAGGTTGGGGTTTTTTCGACCTATAAAAGCATTTTTCATTCTCAAAATAATAAACATCATTGCCCGCCCCCGCCCCTTCTGGCCGTTTCCATACTTAGGGGGGCGGTCCGCCCCCCCTTGGCTAGGGAAGCCAGCCATTTCTGTAAGGGTCCCCCTTTACTTTTTTATTTTCAGGTTATAAAAATATAGTTCATCTTAAATGCATAAAATTACACTATGTAAATATTTTCCGAAAAACAATTGCTTGCGTTTGTTAACAGTTAATTATTCGGTATTTTTTAAAAGTACAATAGTTTTGAAATATTATGATAAAGTTTAGCTTAATTTTTGGGTTTTGCTTAGGCTTAGGATGATAAAGTTTACCGTGCAATGGGTTTCGAAGACTCCTAAAGATCCGTTGTTTGAATATTTTACTCACGACTCTATACTTAGATTGAAATGCATAAAATATTATACATGAAAAATCTAACAATTGTATGTTTTTTATTAAAAGCACATTTTGTTTGCCTTGTCTTAAATGATCAACATGTGTTCAAGTGTATTCCTTTAACTAGAGTGAATTAAAAAAAGCAAGAAGTTATGTTTTACATTTCTACTGCTACAATCTATGTTTGTAGAAGTTTTTTTTCCAAAGATTTTATTAAAAAAAAACTCCATTATTTTAATCAAGAGTCGATGAAAATAGTCTAAATATAAAAATGACAGCAAAAAAACTGCAATTCGCTTTGTATTTTCGTACGAGTATATTTAAAAAAAAACAGTAATTAAATAACTTTATGGCGTTCTCATTCCACTCATGATTGTTTAATATTAATTTTTTGGTTTTTTTAAAGGCAGGGTTTCGAAGCTCCAGAGATTCGAAGAGAGCTTCAAACATTATCATTGTTTTTATTAAAAAGCGATAGTATAAACTGTGTCTAAAATAGCCTTTAAAAATTTCGTGTTTTAGTATGATGTTTTTTAAACTATTTACATAGTTTTTTATTATTAACTTATATTATTTTGAAGCAAGAAAAATTGTTATTTATAATTAAAAACCCAAGCGATTTTATGTAAAGTTTAATTTTCTACACGTTCAAACGATTAAAATTTAATTCAGCTTAGCTCAGCTCATTTAGACTAAAAAATTTACATATTTGTGGCAAACGTATTTTTTTTTAGCACAGTACCCTCGTGTCCAGTACCCTCGTGTCCTAGAATCTTTGTATATGTATTCAGTTTGTAATTAACGCTTGTATTTTTGTTTAAATTTTGTTATTTTATACATTTAAAATCGATTTCGGTTAAAATTTTTTAGTGGTAAGTTGACATTTAACATAGCCGTGAAATACTTGCTGCCGTTTATTTTAACCATTTTAGCGTCGGCTTCTAATGATTATTGTTTAAGGCTTAAAGAAAGTTTTGCATTCCTAGCGCTGAGTTATTTTTTTTTTAACTTTTTAACTTTAATGTAAAAAAAACATATTCGTAATAAACCGATCCGTAATATACTTTTAAAAAAACATTGAAAAAATTGAACTTAAAAATAAATAGTGAATTAAAATCCCAAGATTTAAGTGAAAAATTTATTGAAGCAACCGCTTTCCGCTGCACGATTTGGTTGGGTCTTTTTTAGCCGGTCCCTAAAAAATTTTAAATTTGAAAACTGCAATGGAAATTCGAAAAGAATTTCTAAAAGAAAAAAACATGCATCCAGTATTTTGAACATAACAAAAATAACCTTGCCTTTTTCTTTTATTTTACATAAAAACTTTCGATATAATAAAAACAGGAGTTAAACAACATAGGTTTTGAAGTTTTACATAGGTAAATTACAATACTTTTATAGCTTTTGTCTATTCTTTTTGGTTTTTTTTTGTTTTTACGTTAGAATCACATCAGGATTTAAAAAAAACCTCAAAATATCATATAGTATTCGTGATCACGTCATATATGTTTTGCTCTGAGGGAATGGTTGCGGGAACTGAAGGCCAAAACCTACCCCAAAAATGACAGAGAATGGCTTAGGTTAAGTTTTGCTTAGCTTAGGTTTTGCTTATGCTTAGGCTTAGCTTAGATTTTGCTTAGACTTAGGTTTTGCTTAGGCTTAGCTTAGGTTTTGCTTAGGCTTAGGTTTTGCTTAGGTTTAGGCTTAGAGGTTTTGCTTAAGCTTAGACTTATATTTTGTTTAGGATTAGGTTTCGCTTAGGCTTAGGTTTTAGACTTGGGCCCTACTTCCACGCTTTGTTCAAAATATAATTGTATAGGCAATTTATAAATAGTGGTTTATGGTAAAATTCTAGTTATAAACTTATCTTTTTACTATTTAACAATAAAAAAAATATATATTTTAAAACTTAAAATTATTTGATATTATATTACAATGAACAACGTTGTAAATTTTACAGCGACCTCTACGCGGTGGGCGTTCCGCTTTGCGGAACCGTTCTCTTTATCTACCATGGAGAGCGCCAGGCAATGTCTATAGGGTAAACCCTATAGACAGCTAAAGACGTGCAAAGGGGGAAGAGTACTAGGGCTAAAAAGCATTATTTTATTCATATAATATACAATATCGTCAATATGGATGTTGGATGTTAATACTGTGATTTAATCTACAATTTAATCAGGACTGGCAAATCAGGTGAGCTTCTAAAATCATTTAAAAATCTATTCAATATTTGCTTAAAATATTAAATAACATCACGTAGTATAAAAGTAATCAAAAATCTATTCACTATTTGCTTAAAATATTAAATAACATCAATTAGTATAATAACAGTAATATTTCTACTAACTATTTTTACGCATCTATAATTGCATAAATTAAATGTTAATATTATATATTTAGGGTAACAAGGAAAAGTAAGTTTTATTTTAATATTAATCTGCTAACTATTTATGTTATAACAGCCATATAAATACTCATATGATAAGTATATACATTTATTTTATAATTTTATTGCATTTAAAAACTTATATAATGTAAATTTTTATATATTAATATGCATTATAAGCCTGCATGTTTAAACTTGGAAAATTCAATGGGAATCATAATTAATCAATTTAGGGTCATAACAGCTAATCAAGTAAGCTAAGCTTTATATTACTTATGTGTGTTAATTATAATCAAAACTGCATGATTATTTAAATATTATTACATTTTTAACTTTGTATATTATTTCTAATAATTTTTTCTTCTTAACTGTAATCAATGTTCTATTATATTCTTACCTAACACATTATAATATATATATACATTTAGTGTGTTTTTTTGTTAGTTTTTTTAGTTTGTTTTGGTAGGATTTTCAAGGAGACATTTCAAAATTGTAGAAATTCCAATTCTCAAAAAAAAAACATAATGTTTTAATTAATAAAATACTCTTCCCTTAAACCCTCTATAGGAGGTTGATTTCTAGTTATATTATGCTTTACTGGCCCAATAATGGTGGTGAGTTCCATTATGGTACAAGATAATATAAACCGCGACACTGTACATCTAATGTTGTGATCGGAATCATATGAAACAAACAAACAAACAAACAAACAAACAAACAAACAAACAGGTTTTAGGCTTGAGTTTTTCTCAGACTTAAGTTTTGCTAAGGTTAATCTCCAATGGATGAAAGATCTCCTTTTTTCATAAGCACTAATTGGCTAAAAGTGATTCTATAACGTTATAACTCTGTAAAAAATATTAACACTGAATGATTTCCGTTTAAATAAGAGGTTTTGACTATCGTAAGCCAATTAAAGCTTGGGAAAAAATTGGTCCCCAATGAATAAGAGATCTCATTTTTTTCCTGTAACGTCACAACTTTGTGAAGATATTTAACACTGAAAAACTGCCGTTTAAATGCGTATCTAAAATTATCGATTTAACAGCTTTGAATGAAGATTTTGAATTTATGCAAAAGCGGGTCTTAAAAATCTTCTTACAAAAAAAGAAAGGTGGACAAAAATAAGACAGTTGCTCTATTCATTTTAAAAAGTTTAAAAAATTTTAAGGTGTAAAAACTGAAACTTGCAACTTTAAGGCTACATTTTCGGCCAAATGTCCCAGGTATAAAAAACAATAATGCATCTTAAAAACCATTTTTAAACATCTAAACGGAGTTGCCGTTCATTTTTCGCGTTTTATACGTTGGGTAGAGTATAGGTTTTAGACTTTTTTGTAGTTTTAAACTACAGCTGCTTCTTAAAAATTATTCTAAGCTCTGAAACCACTAGTAAATCAGAAATAAAATTTCTTAAACTTGTTTACTTACATAATTTTTATCAGGTTTGTGCAAACAGAAATTTCGCACAACGTTAGAAAAAGTTGTAAAAAAACCTAAAAACTATTAATAAACTCTTATTTTAGCTATATACTTCAAATTTTGGTTTTTCAAGAAAATTTAAATCTGCTATTGAAATCCATTTTACACCGAATCTTCTTTCTAAATGATAACTTGCTGATTAATTCTTGGATTTGCAATTTTGCCTTATTTTGTAAAGGTAAAGTGTGCAATTGCGCTGCGCTATAAAACTAATCTTTTTACTGAATTCGGCAGTCTTTGCATTTAAGAAATTAATTGGAAAAGAAAACATCCAAGGTCCATTAATTTTATTTGATTTTTAATTTAATTATGGAAAATATTTCCTATTTAAATTCCTCACAAAGTTGGAATAAAACTTCTAGTTTAGATATGGAAAAGGATTCCTATCAGTATTCCATACCAACTTGGGCGCTTCTTTTGGACTATGGATTTTATATCTGTGGACTTTTTGGTTTTTTAATGAACATTTATGTTTTTTGCCTTATGATTATGGTAAATATTAATCATGGAGGAATTTCAAACCTAGTTGTTTCCTGTTTTACTCTTGGCGATATGATACTGTGTTTGACAAATTTAATTGTTTTCAAAATTATCGTTTGGCAAATGGATGGACACTTCAACTTTTTTCATCAGTTCATGTTTCCTGCAATCAAACCATTAACGCAAGAAATATTTCCTTTTGGTTTTATAATCAGTAGATTTATATCATTTTGCCAATTTTTTTCCATTTTAAGTTTAATATTTCTAAACTTAATTCGTCTGGTTAAATTTTGCTATCCCTTTTTTTATCTTCGTGAAAATAACAGCAGCAGAAACGTCAATTACTCTTTTATAGCGGTACTACTATTATTCACACTTGTATTTACTATTCCTGATGGTGTTTTTTTATACTACACTTTAAAGGTAATAGAAATTCCCAGAAATGTTTATTTAACTTATTATTGTATTTGTGGGTTTTTAAATTGTTTTGTTATTGTGTCATCACTTACATCATCAATAGCAGTTCTAAAAGTACTTTACACTGTTAAAAGAAACCCGATTTCCTCCCAATACAGGGGAACTGTGCGATTTCTCAAATTTTTTTTAGGTACAACTGGCTGGAGCTGTTTAACATATATACCAATAATTGTTTTCTCACTTCTAATTATTATTAGTATAAATTACGATTATATCTTAGGAGATTTGGTTGTCATAACAGGCTTCATTCAATGTTACTTTAATATCCTTGGGCCGAGTGGTAACCCAGTAATTACATTAATTGTGTTGTTAGAAGCTTACAAAGTTGAAAAGAAAAAACTTTTTAATTTAATCAAAAGAATAATATTTTGCAAGGGTTGCCAACGAAACGAATTAGAAGCTTAATAAGCTTAATTTCATCAAGTCTTGCCGTTATAACTACTTCACTCAATTTTGTGATCGCTTTTTGACTTCATCTTTTTTTACCGGTCACGGTGAAACTTTTGTTCCAGCACGGTTAGAGGCACCTTGCACTGGAACTCGGTTTATACATGAAGTATGCAATATACATAAGTGCCACCATAATGGATAATTATCGTATCTCCTACTTATCTTTCGTAGTATGCAGATTAACCGATCGAAATTTCGCGCGCTTTTGAGGGTTGATCTGAATACTACAAAAGATAAGTAGGAAATACGGTAATTATCCATTATGGTGACTCGATATGTTTATTGCATACTTCATGTATAAACCGAGTTCCAGTGCAAGGTGCCTAGAGGTTTGTCCCACGGTGGTGGCATTTTTTTTGAACATTGTGGTAATAAAACTTTACAGTGGTTAACTTTACGTATCAGCAAGGTGGTGCATAATACCGTGTGCGTTGTTAAAAATTTCAAAATTGCTATCGTACCAACCAGCCTTTAACAATGTGTGCGCTTATTACTCAGTGATTGAGCAAATATAAATGGGGAAAGCTTTTTTCAATTTATAATTTTTATTAAAAAGTTTTTATTATTTTGAAAACATAATATACAAAAAACAAAACAAATAAAACAGATTATGAAACATATCACAAAAACAAAACAAAAACAAATAAACATTATTTTGCAACTTTACATTTTTTATTTTGTTTTATTATAAAGCCTATATTCAGGGGAATAATTAATTAATTATAGTTATTTTTGTTTTATTTAAGATATAAAAATATGTGGTTTATGACCAATTTTTCCATTTATTATATTTTTCTTCTAATCTTGTATCTGTTTCCATTAAATAGTTAAATTCTCAATTTTCCTTTTATGTAATTCTGAAATACTTTAAATAGAGGAATTTTACTATTTAATTTTGTTATGTATATAAAATATTTTGTCCACAAGCTAAATTCTGCCATTTTTTTTTCTATGAAATTATTTGTACTTTCCATCATTAAGACTGTATCATCCAATTGTAAATTTAGTGTTGTTTTTTCTTTTTTTTTCAAAAAAATGTATAACGGAATACCAGAAAGTTTCCGTGCTTGGGAATTGATAAAAAAGTGCTCTAAGGTATCATTACTCTTTAGGTTACACAGTTTAAAAAGAGGATTATCATTTTTTATAATCGCATAACCATTTTTGCGTAGCAATAATTCTGTGATAAATTCGAAATTAAAACACTCTTATTTTAGATTCGTTTGCTATTATTTTATTAATTTAAATTTTTTCCCAAACTTGGGGATGTTTCTCTTCAATTATTACATACCATTTTGCTATTGCCTTTGCCTCCAAAATCATTTGGCCTTTAATAAATAGTTTTTTATTTTTGTCATAAGTTTTAAAATTCACGGTTTTATTATCATTATAAATTTCACATATCTCTATTTAAATTACATTTTGAGACGCCATGATAAAACTGTAAATACAAGATGGGATTTTGGCGTAGAAATTTTTATTTACGATAAAACGTGTGACCGGTTTTGTCCATATAACATGCTTGTATATTTTTAAAGTTTAAATTTAGTAAATCAATTCTAAAATTACTTTCTAATACGTACATATTCTAGTCCTCCCAGTTTTTTGAAGTTTTTACTTATGAATGCACACCCGTTTGCATTAGGGTTTCTTGCAACCCTATTTATTAGTTCTAATTTTGATATTTTATTAATTGTGTTTATATATGGCACCTTTAACCCCCAATAATCATAGTCTTAAATCATAACATCTCTTCTTATTTTGGCCACTTTCGACTGCCATACGTATTCCATAATAAATTTATCAATTTTTTTTAGCATTTCTTTTTCAATACCTATATTTAATTTAATAAATGGTAAAAGCTGGTACAGTAGCAACTATTCAAATTTCAGTTTTAAAACCTCTCACTTAGATGTGACCTAAGCGATACGTTGAATTAACCGCAATAAAGTTTACATACTACAATGGCCAAACAAAGATGCCACCGTGAGTTTCACCGTAGTGGCATGAAGGTTTTACAGTGATACCCGAAAAAACGGCAAGGATGAGCCTGTTTTATAAAAACGTTTGTAAATTCTCAATTTAAAAATCTCCATTTTTTTAGTAAAATGCATGATAAAGGTTTTTGAACTTGTAATCGAAGGAGTGTATCTCGGCTCAGTGCTATGAACTGATTAGTATTGTCGTATTGTATTATCCTCTATCATGTAATTTAGAAATAGACGGAGATTTGTAAAATGAAAGCTTACAAACGGCTCACCTTCGAAAAATTCCCGGCACAAAAGAGTCCTGAAAAAAATCACAGCTGGCTCAAAAGAGTCCTGGCACAAAAGTGTCCCGGCACAAGAGTCCTGAAGAAAATGCGTTCATGCGCCCAAGCGCTTCAAGCGCTGAGGTCGGAACAAAAGAGTCCTGGCATAAAATCAATTTTTCAAAGCTCTCATACAATGTTCACACCTCAGCTGTCTTCCAGTTTATGACGTATTTCAACTCGTCGTTACTCTGACATAATGAGTCAAAAGCGTTGTAAAATACTCGTAACTTTGACTCATTTTATATTCTAACAAATAAATACGCCAAACAAAATGAGTCCCGTTGATTTTATACTGATTGTGACTCTTTGTCAAAGTAACGGCGAACAGTTAATTTAAATAATTTTTAGCTAAATTTTTTTTAAAGTTGCTACTTTTTTTCTTGGGAAAACAAATGTTTAATCCAGTTATTACAGTTTTCAAGCCTTTCATTAGCGGGCTGGTGAAAAGTTACCCAGATTTTTTAATATGGTTAAAAACCCATATAGTTACCCAGATTTTTTAATGCGGTTTTACGTTTTTTGAGCTAAAGAACGATTCTATGTATTGTCTCGTATGTGATAACGTCTGCGTTAGACTTCAAAAGAATTTCAAAAGTTTCTGTAAATTTAAAAAAATTTCTGAAAGACCGCTAATATTTTAGCGACAACTTAAAACCTGGGGGCATTTTCATAAAATTATACGCTTAATTTATTATTTGCAGTAGTTGCGTTAACGAGTCATTATTGACTAATCAAATAAGTTTTAATCAAATACAAAACTAAAAATTAATCACCAACATTTTTATTGTAAATAAATAATAAAGCGGTTTAGTAAAAAATTCGTATTTAACATTTTTAAATCGCTTTGTTATTTTTCCCTAGAAAATTTTTTGATTTTAGTGAATATTCACCTTACTTACCGCGTATTTTGTGGTTTTATTTATGTTATTTAAAGTTATGCTTAATAGTTTTGCTTTTGGTGTATTTATTTGCATTGCGTTATGATCAGAAGAATTTTAAATAAAACATTTAGCATTAAAATTTCGTGTAATTTGCGTAATTCAAATGCCAAGTATTTAGTTAACAAATATTTAGTTAAATAGCTGCCAACACTACTCACTAAGCATTTGATAATAAAACTGCTACTGTATTTGGTAAAAAATTACCAACTAGTTTCAAAAAATCAACCAAAAATTTAATTAAAAAAAACACAGAAAAATTAAATTTAAAAATTACTAAAAGTTGGCAAAAAAGTACAGAAACCTCTATTGGTCTGGAGGTATAACAATATTTGGTTGTTTTTTACTCGTTATTTGGTTAAAAATCAGCAAATGGGCGGAAAGAGTGTTTTTTTGTTTTTTTTTTAAATCTGTAGTTGTGCGCAATGGCACGCAAAAAGTCCCAGTGGTCTGTTCATCTTGTTGTCTGACATCTACGGTCGATCTTACAATTACGATTAAAACACTAGTTTGATAGAAATTCTAATATTTTAACAATGAACAAAAAATTTATGCCAACTAAAATCATTACTTAGACATGATTTTGTTTGACATACACTCAATTATGACAAAAACACTGATTTAATTTTATATGATTCATACCCAAATACAAAAATGATTTTTTTCTTATTTTTTTTATTTTTTACAATGCTTTAAGCGTTTTAATAACTAAATAATAAAAATACTTAAAAACATTAATTTTTTACCCGCGAAATTCTTCACACAACCTCTTAAAGGTGCGGTATACTAAATCATGGTGTATTTTTTTTCGCGTTGTCTTTGGTATCAATCGATGCGTTAGGTTTTACTGAGTAAAAAATTGTATTACGAAAAAAAATAATTTTCAGCGGTTCTCGAGATATTAGCAAGAATATTGCTTGGTTATTTCGGATTTTTTTTTGTTTTCTAACAAACACCTGCGTGGTGATGAATTTGGTGTGTTTTTTGCCTTCGTTTGATTTTGCAAACGCATTCTTTCTTGGGAAAATTCCTATGTTTTTAAGCTTTTTTTAATGCTAATTTTGCTACGAAAAGATGGAGAATTTTCAGTTGTACTAATTTCTGTGAGTTTTTTTATGATTTTATTGCAAAAAAAGGCTTTATTCGAAAAAAGACAAATTTGAAAATTTTAAGTTTAGTTCAGTCGCGGCGACCCTCCTCGTGTTGTTTGTTTTCTTTATCGCTTATCCCCTGTAAACAAACAACAGGAGGAGGGTCGCCGCGACTGAACTAAACTCAAAATTTTCAAATTCGTTTTTTTCAAATAAAGCCTTTTTTTGCAATAAAATCATAAAAAAACTCACAGAAATTAGTACAACTAAAAATTCTCCATCTTTTCATAGCAAAATTAGCATGAAAAAAGGCTTAAAAACATACGAATTTTCCCAAGAAAGAATGCGTTTGCAAAGTCAAACGAAGGCAAAAAACACACCAAATTCATCACCACGCAGGTGTTCGGTAGAAAACAAAAAAAATCCGAAATAACCAAGCAATATTTTTGCTAATATCTCGACAACCGCTGAAAATTAATTTTTTTCGTAATACAATTTTTTACTCAGTAAAACCTAACGCATCGATTGATACCAAAGACAGCGCGAAAAAAAATACACCATGATTTAGTATACCGCACCTTTAAGAGGCTAATTAAAAAAACAAACAAAAAACTGGAAGAAAGCTGAGGTGTGAACATTGTATGTTAGCTGTGAAAAATTGATTTTATGCCAGGACTCTTTTGTGCCGACCTCAGCGCTTGAAGCGCTTGGGCACATGAACGCATTTTCTTCAGGACTCTTTTGTGCCGGGACTCTTTTGTGCCAGGACTCTTTTGTGCCAGCTGCAATTTTTTTCATGACTCTTTTGTGCCGGGACTGTTTTGTGCCGGACCCCTTACAAACGTCTTTATTAAATAGGCCCTAAGAATAACTAAATAGCTAAAGCTGCGATATATTAATTTGTAGCATATTTTTTTTGTTTTTTAATTAATTACAATGACAAAATACTGATCATGAATTTTATTAAACCAAAAATTAATGTCTAAAGATTAGCAAGCAAGTTATTTACAAAATTACCGTCTGCTCAAAATAAATGTGTTTTATACAACATTTTTAAAAATAAGCTCTTTTACTAATTGAATATTAATAAAATAAAAACCGTGGTAGAATGATCAAAAACTTAATAAAGCAAAAATATAATATATGATAGTCAGATCAAAATATCATATATTCAAATTTATTTTAAGTCATATTAGGGTAGTGAATTTAATTTCGGCACTTTTCCAAATTGGGCATTTTTGATTTTGGACTATATTTTTAGTAATCCTGGACGGAATACGACGTTTAATAGCTCAAATGAAAGCTAATTCTATTTAGATGACTGTCGTGAGCTTTTTATTTGTTATGTTATGATATTTTTGTGTGAGATTGTTTGATTTATAAAAAATAAAATTGTTACTCGTTTTTAAAACATGGGCATTTCATGATTACCAAATAAATTGATTTAAAACTTAAACTGTCCTGGTAAAATTTAGTCTATTTTCCGAATTTCTAGTCCCCGTGGTTCTACGTTGCGTCTGCGGTGAGCTATCGTTATAAAATAAAATAGTGTAATTTCGGCACACATATTGCTGTAGGTAAAAACGGGTTAAATTAAGTGGTCGGTGTTAAATTGTAGTTGTAAATAGTTAAAAGACAACGTTGAAATGTGTAGGGGTCATAGCACTGCACTTAAACTCAATTAAGGGGGTCCTTTTAAAAAGTGCCGAAATTAAATGCACTTTTTTCTCAAATTTTGCTCATTTTGATACCATTTGGAATTTTAGCTGTAACTTTTTGCCAGTTACACGTTGAACAACAAGTAGAAGCTTAAATTAAAGAAAACTGTCTGGAGATAATGATGGGCTTTTAAATTTTTGAAAATGATGATTTTTTGACTGAGAAACAATCGATTGTTTGTAAAGTGGCGAAATTAAATGCACAGATTTAATTTTGGCAATTTTCCATTTTTTTCAAAACTGATTTAATTAAGTAAAAAA
>JASAMX010005773.1:0-13661 GCA_030248175.1 Microlaimidae sp. YZB2_3
TCTTGATACGGTTATTAAATAAAAACAATTTCTCTGTTAAATTCCGAGCAAACTACAGTACAGTAGAATGTTAATTGAAGAATGTCACTTAAAAAATAACATCATTTTTTTGCAAGAAATTAACTAAATGCGCCTTTTCATTTTTGTTGCAGCACAGTTATGTAAAAAAGCGGATGCGTGTCTTGTCCATAATCAGACTTTTTGACACATGTCTCTCGTTTTATTGTTAAAATTTACTTACTTTTTTTAGAGTATAATTTTACAGATGTGATACGGTAACATTTTAGACATTACGTATTTACGCATTGTATGTTGTATATTTCAGTTGAAAAATTCTGAGCTTGCAATCTCTTTATAAAATTTTCTTTGAAACATTACCTTGCTTTATGACATTTCAGTCGGCTAAACGGTCCATTTTCAACGTTTCAAAACAAATGTGATTACCGCAGTAAAATTATTATATTGTGCTGTGCATTTTAGCCTACTAATTATGGATTGTTTTTACCTGCATTAGTACCAGTACCTTGTTGATAATAAGGTTGTTGATATCCCAAGTTTCCGACCACCTAAAATTAAAAAGAAAATTTATAAAGTAAAGATACTAAGGTATAAGACAAGAGTTTTTTTTTCAGGCTTTATCCTCAATATAGTGAAAATATTTTTATTTTTCTACGTTTCGAAACAACAGCGTGTTTCTTCGTCGGGTAAAAACGAAACACGCTGTTGTTTCGAAACGTAGAAAAATAAAAATATTTTCACTATATTGAAGATAAAACCTGGAAAAAACACTTGTCTTATATACTAAGGTATAATTCTATCAGGATTAAAACGTGGGGGTGGTTAAGTAACCACTTGTTATCGGTACAAATATCGCGTACAGGAGAGCACGTGACACAATTTAATAATTATTGATAACATTACTATTGAAGACTTATTTTTCTTTTTTTTTTAGCTTGCGCGTTCTTCCTTTATTTTTTTCTTGACAGAGAGCGGTACGCCTTCAATTTGTTCAATTACTTCAATTTTTTTTTCTAACTTTTAAAAATAGATAATAACAAGTTTTTTCGCAATAATAACAAGCAATATAGCGTAACAAATATTTCCGCTAATTTATTTAGTTAATATTAGGGAGAATAGAGATCTTTCTAGTGCAATTCAGAAAGAAAAACTTTTTGTATGAATTTCGAGGCAGTTTCTTCAATATTACTTTGGTGATTATCTTGAACAAAGGTTTTTAAATTTCATACTTCAGATATAAGGATAATTTTCTAATACCTAGTTATTGTAGTAAACTCATGAAAATAAAATATAGCAGTTAAGAACTTTAATGAAAGAAACAAGTAAAATTGGTGGCGAATTGGCTTCTTACATATTAATTTTATCAGAACGAGCAGATAGTAGCTATTATATTGATAGCTATATACGAGCATATAACGATTTAGGTGGTTTATAGGATAAAAAGCTATAAATTTATAAGATGACCGAATGTTTCTGAAATTGAACCGACATTTTTTCTCAAAATTTTAGTTTACTATAAAATACTTCAATTATATGCATGCAAGAATCACCTTACAATGGATAAAAAATCTTAGAACGTTTATACTTTCTTGTAAAGTCTGCAAATTTTTGCTCAATCAGTAATCAAACGGACAAACAGCAAATTCCGATCTGAGCAGCGCATTATTTATTTTATATTTTGGTGTTTTGTTTTCGTCGGGCGTTACCCCATTTTGTTTGCCGAAGCTAAACAAAGCTTTTAAGAGGTGGGAGTTTTTCTATCAGTCGCTAGAGTATTTTGTTGTTACTACGGCAAAATGAGTCATAGTTCGTATAAAATATGTGTGCCTGTCACTCATTTTAAACTTATAACATGGCCTTTATTAACTACAAAATGAGTCAAAGTCATGTGTATTTTACAATGACAGTGGCTGATTTTGCCGTAGTAACCACGATTTTATTCCTAAAGAACGTTAAGTAACCAGTTTCCGGCGGGAGGGAACACCAGTTTGTCGCAAGAAACCGCCGCGAACAAAGAGCCGTTTTTTCTTTATTGTTTATTTTTGTTTTGTTGGCTGTGAAAAACCGACGGATTATTAAGCGTAAAACCGGTCCGTGGTTAAGGTAAAAAAAATGCCGCTACCCTCAGACACTTCAGTTCGTCGTTACTCTGACACAATAAGTCGGAATTGCCATTAAATAGTCGTAACTGTGACTCTTTTTATCTTTTAATACACAAATAATCTGAACAATATAAGTCAGAGTCACGTTGATTTTATACTGACTGTGACTCTTTGTGTAAAAGTAACGACGGATTGTTCGACGCACAATGAAATATAGGCGTGGTCGCGCGCGCTCATATTTCATTTGACAATGCGCCAAAGCCAAATATAATAAGTCGAAAAAAAATGTCTAAGTAATACAAACAGTTAAATAAGCATTGCTCCCGAGTTTTGAAAATTTATTTTTACTTTTCAAATAATTTTTTGATTTTAATGTACCTTACAATAAAAGTTATAAAAAACATAAAATATAACAAATGCTAACATTGCTGCAGTGCCAACAATACCGTAATTGATGCAAATTTTCTGATGTAAAAGGAGTGGTGAAAAGACCGCGGGATAAAAAAGGGACACTTAAATGGAGCCAAACCATTTTTAAATGAAATAAGCTTAGAAAAAAGCCCATGAAAAGCTAATACATGCAATAAAATTTAATACAACATATAATAAACCAATCGATAAAGCATAAATTTAAACATACATCGCCCCCTAATTAGACTTCTATATTTTTAAAAAAAAATCGATATGCAGCGTTTCTCAATGCATTTTTAATCGGTTTTCCCTGATTTTTTTTGACGTGAAATAACTCGATTAAACTGACTTTTGTGGTCATTGGTTTTTATCTTTACATTTAAATCTCTAGTCATATGTTTTGAAACGCCTAATTTCTAATAAAAGGCATACATAATGTGATGTAATTGTTAAAAACCCCCAGTGGTTTCGTGTTTAGCTTTTAAAAATTTTTGCATCAATTGCGGTATTTTCCGCAGTCAGCAATTTTAGTTAGTATTTGCTATCTTTTATGTTTACTATAAGTTTTGATGCAAGAAACATAGCCTATAGAGCCACAATATAAAACACCGTGCATATTTAAATAATTTAAGCGTTTTCAAAAAAGATCTCATGCACCAATGTGCCAATAAATGGGGTATTTGCACACATTCAAAACAATAATTTGTGCAATTCGTTCGCTGGATGTTTAAGTTGTATCAAATCGTGCCAAACAGCTTTGGTTCGCTGTTTGTAGGATATTTATCCTGAAGTCATAAACGACGGGATGTTTTCATCTAGTTCAAACGAACCAAACCCATACGCTCATCTTATTGAGACTTAAAAAGACAAAAAATGTTCTGTTGGTTTTGTGAATCATTTTATTTTTTAAAACTGCGCAGTTATTTTGAAGGGTTTTTATCTCTCTTTATTCCATATTCAATTGCAGCTTTGAGCAGCGTTTAAGGTTAAAGAACATACACCGGAGAAGAAAACGTGGTTAAACAGAACAAACAGATGCAAGCAAGCAGTCCTTGTGAGATCAGATGACAATCACGCTCACTTTATGTACATTTTTGATTACTTTAATTGAAACTTATCAAAAGTAATGCAATATATTAAAAGTGTATAGTTACCTGCTGACTGTTTACCTGTGAAGGTTGATAACCGTAGGCACTGGAGTAAGCCGGCTGATAGGCTGCATTCCCATAGTACGAGCTGCTGTACGGCTGCTGATAAAGGCTTCCGGTGGCGCCGTAAGTCGTGCCGTAGCCAGTGCCGTAGGCGCTGTTATAGGCGGTGCCGTAGGCGCTATTGTAGGCGTTTCCGTAGTAAGCGGGATTGCTGTATGTTGAACCGTAACCGGAAGCGTACTGCGGGTAGGTGCTGGCGTAGGCGGTACCGGCATATCCGGTTCCATATCCGGTTCCATATCCGGTTCCATATCCGGTTCCATATCCGGTACCGTAACCGGAAGTGTACTGAGGGTAGGTATTTGCATATCCTGCGATACAGAGTTGCAAACGGTCCGGGCCGTCCAAAAATTACGTTTCCGATTTTTAACGCCCATTTTTTCACGTGATCAGGTCAAGGGGTCTTTAAGTTATAGATACCTTGAAAAAATCTGGGGCTTTTTTCATAAAGAAGTTTGTATTTATTATTGTCTATTGTATCTATTATTCTGTATTTTCATTTTACAAAACAACGCCTGCTTTCTGTAGGATACGCGATAAAGTTTGGTTGACTTCTAATCCAGTGCGCTGTTTCATAAATGTTACTAACATTTGATTCTTTGTAAATATTTACAAAGAAATGAAATCCTATGATAAAGCATAGGGATTTTTGCAATTAATATTTATGCAAATTTTTGGTTTTTTATAAGTTTTTCCAAAAGTATATTGCATTTTCATTTCTTTGTAGCTTTCTACAAAAAAGAAATGGACTTCAACAAAAAAACAGCATGTTGGGAACTTTTATGAAACAGCGCCCAGGAGGAGTATATTTCCGCTCAGTAAAAGCAGAGATCAGTGCTGATTGGTCAGTTCTCATGGAGTTGATATCTTTTGTCGGGTATTTTATAAAAAGTAGGCGGAGACTAGCAAAATGAGAATTTAGAAAAAAGTAGGCGGAGATTTGTAAAATGAGAATTTTACGAACGTCTTTATGAAACAAGCCCCAGGAGACTTTAGGTCAGATACCTCAGATAAAACCTGGCTAAAACTTTCTGCAATAGTGTCGAAAGGGCTGGTTTTAACAATACAAAGGATCTTTTTATTTTGTTTTGAAACTTTTGTAGGTTTGTTATTTAAACAAAGTATAAATGCTTTTTAAAACAATGTCCAAATTCTGGACAGTTCAACCAAAAATATGCCAAAATATGGATAAAACGCCCTAATTGAAGTATAAGAGTGCAATATTAGGAGAGTATGCAATTAGTTAAGACAGTAAATGTATCTGAGCAATGTATAGCAAGTCGCATACATATTTCTTTATTTTTATACTATGTATTTTTAGTTTAACGTTGTCTAAAATCCTTCAAAACGCTAGTTGAAAAATTAGTATATGAAATTAACACGTTGTAGAAAGAGAAAAGTACAAAAGCAAATATTAAGGGCAAAAATCTGCGGTGTAAAATTTTTCTTAGACTTTTACCTTTGGGTTTTTGGTCAAACAGCACTAAGCCTCAACCTAAGCCTATAAGTCTAAGTCTAAGACTAAGTTTAAGCCTCCACCTAAACCTCAGCCTAAGCATCAGCCTTAGTCTAAGTCTCAGCCTCATCCTAAGACTAAGTCTAAGTTTAAAGGTGCTGTGCGGAGTAAAACTTTTTGTCTTCGCTTTTGATCAATTTTTGTGGAAACCTTACACCTGCCTCCAATAGCCCACAAAATTTTTTTCAACAAAATATCTCCAGTGGTTTAGAAGCTATATCCCTCAAAAGGTGTTTTTCGACAATTCTGTACGTGAAAGATTGTTTAATGGGTATAACGACTTTAGTTACAAGATATGCCCTGAAAGAAAGCGGCTACTTCCTATTTTAATTTGATACTTTGATCGTTAAAATTGCTGCGGTATTTGTCGAGATATTGCGTTTCCCGTACAAAAAAAACCGGTGATTTTTTCGCAAAAAACACGAAGTGAAGGAAAAAAAAGTTGCGCAAACTTCATAAAATTGCTGCCGTTGTCGCAGAATAGATCTTCCCCCTATTTTTCTTCCCCCCGGAAGATTTATTCTGGTGCGCTCTAGAATAGATCTTCCCCCCGGAAGATTTATTCTGGTGCGCTCTAGAATAGATCTTCCCCCCGGAAGATTTATTCTGATTTACGTCAGAATAGATCTTCCCCCCTCAGAATAGTTATTCCCCCCGGAAGATCTATTCTGGTTCAAACACCAGAATAAATCTTCCCCCCTCAAAAATTTGCATAAATTTCAAACATAATACGCGAGTATTTGTTAGGTCAAATTTTAAAAACATAATTTTTAACACAGAAGGTTAAAATGTTACATTTGGAAAAAATAGTTTGTTTTTTGTATTTTTATATAAATCAACTTTAGCTTTAATTGTTGTTAATTCAAAAAATAATTAAGTTAATTTAATTAAATTAATAATTAAGTATTATTTAGTTGGTTT
This sequence comes from Microlaimidae sp. YZB2_3, assembly GCA_030248175.1. NCBI lineage: Eukaryota > Metazoa > Nematoda > Chromadorea > Desmodorida > Microlaimidae > Microlaimidae sp. YZB2_3. The sequence goes on from JASAMX010005773.1 coordinate 6,180, forward strand.
TCGGAAATAAAAAATACGTTTACATTAGTTCGTTTGTTTGAGTATGTAAAAAAATATGACATAATTAAATAAACTGAATATTTTTTTAAGAAAATTAATATCGTGAAAAGGCTTTTTTCTTTAAGTTTATCAATTTTTAAGACAAAGTATAATAAAAAAGACATGAAAAAATGACACCAGTTTAATTTCTTTTCGATCAGTATTTGATTCATTATTTACCTTTAAGTTTTTGCTTCTTATAAAACATAATATATAGACAAAAATTGAAATAAGAAGAAATAAAAATTAGATTATGAGTATCCATAATTTTTTAGTTTTTTTTATTTAAAAGTCAATACGAAAACAAAACAATCTTCTTCGTGTTCAGCAGTTAATTCAAGTTGTTATTTTTTTGGTTGTTTAGGTTAGGTTGATTTTTAGGTTTTGCTTAGGTTTAGGAAAAAAGTTTTTTTGTCTTTAGGAAGTGATATTTTCCGAAGATATGCAAAATGTATTTTTTCTGGCGCCGCCAAACTTTCCTACAAGTTCTAACTTTTTTCATAATATGTTGCTTAATATTTTAAACTGTTAATATTTTGAATTTAAGTTTTCTGCTTAAGTTTGCTTAGGGTTCACATTTTAGCTTTATAGGATCGAAATCCTAATTTTAAGTAAAACATTCAAAATGTGTTTATTTAAAAAAGGCAAGTTTTTTTTTAAATACTTTGGACATCTCAAATGTCTGATTAGAATAAAATTTATTTTTTTTGTGTTTATTACCAATTTTTTGATCTGAAACCTCGAGTATTTTTCATGAATTTTTTATTAAAAGAAAAAAAAACCAAATGACGCAAAAAACAAAAAAAAAAAGATGTTGTTTTTAATATGCAAAAAATTGTTACATGATTTATAACAAGGAGATTTATTCTAGAGTGAACTCCAGAATAAATTTTCCCCTCTCTGTTAAGAATTTTATGCAAATTTGTGCTGTATGTACACAGGGGGGAATAAATATTCTGAGGGGGGAAGATCTGGGGTCGCATTCTGAAGAAACCCTTATATTTACCCCGATAAATCCATTTCAAAAAAAATAAAAAAATAAATATATATTTTAAATAAATAACCCTGCCGCATATGGGATAAAAAATGATTGCAATGAATTTTATTTAATTTTTTTTCTCGCGCCGCAAAACTACCTCGCGCAAAATAAAAAAATTTAATCAATTCGCGTATTTTATTTTTTATTAAATTTATCCTACGGGAGAAAATATTTAACCACATCTCGAGTTGGATAAATTCTTATTCTTAAAACAATAGAAAAAATTTAACCCGACTTTTACCTAGGTAAAATTGATTTTTCACTCGCATCCTTAAGCACGTAAAAAAAAGTTAACCCGGGGTAAATTTTAACCGCGCGTCAGAATGCGCGCCCTGTTCTGGCGTGAACCAGAATAAATCTTCCGGGGGGGGAAGATCTGTAATGGAGGAAGATCTATTCTACGACACCGTCGTTTGGTGTTTTTAACAAAAAAATCGCGGGTTTTTTGTACCAGAAACGCAATATCTCGACAAATAATGTACCAATCTTCATTTTCTGCTTCAGCCTAGGCCTCAGCCTAAGACCAAGCCTTCTAATTCCAAGCTTAAACCTAAGATTGAACAAAGTATAAACTAGGTTTGAAGAAAGGCCTTTTCTATCATGCACCTAGCTTTCGGATGGGCCCGTTTATATTCGTTAATAACTCTGTGACACCTGCAGTGTAGCTGGAACTGTACTGCGGATAGTTGTATCCCGTGCCGTAGTTATAGGCGCTTGTCCCTAAACCTGCAGTACCGTAGGCCGGGTAGTTAGTCTGCGGGTATTGGTAGAGGTTGTTGGTGTTCGGGTAGGTTAAAGAGGAGACAGCTCCCCTGCCGTACAGACCGCAGTTGGTGCCGCAGTTGACTCCGCCATAGGTTCCACCGTAGTTGTAAGCACCGCCTACCGCGGGGGTGCACGGGGGTGTGCAGCCTAAATCGTAATCAATCAATATTCGCAATCGATAAACTCCAATCAATATCCAATTAATATTGGCAAAAATAATATAACAATTCTTTCTAACTTTTTCTAAGCATATATTAACCCTTTTGGAACAAAAAACCCGTCAAATAAACATATATTGAAAGCATATTGCAACGTTTTGATTGTATAAACAATCATTTTATCAGGCAAGAATCTAAACTACAGAAATTTAGTCTGCCGTACAAGCTGCGCCTACCGCAGCACCGGGTTGCACCGGGGTGTAAAGTCTAAAACGTAATCTGTATAAGAATAACTCCGATCAATATGTGCAACAATAGTATCCTGGTAAAAACAGGAAAGGCAGGGTCAGGCAGGGCTTTATTTGGAAAGACATGTTTTTACTTGCTTTTTACCTGTTGAATCAAAAATTTTGCTGCCTTCAACCTGTCTCCTACCTGCTTCTGAGACAGCGCCGCCTGCGTCCTAGCTCCCTACCAAAGAAATTTTTGCCACCTCCGCCTTGTCTCCTAGCTGCGTTTAAGACATTTTTGCTGCCTTTTAGCGGCTTCTGTCCTGCTTTTAAGGCAGATTTTTCTCTTCTCACCTGCGTCCTATTGCCTCCATTTAAAATATATCTGCCTCTGACACGACTCTTACTTGTCCCCGAGGCAGATTTTGCTGCCTTTTCTGTCTCTTTACAAGTATATGCTGCTTCCTGTTTTTCTCTGATGCATTCTTTCTGCCTTTCTCTGCTTATTACCTGCCTTCAAGACGTTTTTTGCTGCTTTCTAACTGTTTTCAACCTACCGGAACCGTCCTTACGAAAAAATAACAATCTGGATCTTTCTGAATCACAAGTATTGTGGGTTCAGAGAAAAAAAAGGAAATTTTTTGTCTTACAATTTTCACTTTTTTGCTTAAATGTCTGGAAAAAGTACAGAAGTTTTAGCCAAAAAATATAATTCTAAAAGCTCGTTTGATTTTGCTCTCGAATGATATAGTATATTATTAGCTTCGAAATGTTAAGAGGTAAAAGTTGTGATTTTATTATTTTCGAATTCTGCCTGACCTCCCAGCCACTATAACCCCCTAACTAAACTTAGTTTAGGGAAAGAAGGTATTTTTATAAAAAAAAGAGTATATTATGGGTTTTTTTCCAATTTGTGAATAAAATTTTGTTTGTCTAAATAATGCTATTATGTTTTGAATCTTAATGGCATTTGGCTGCACAATCTTTTAAATAAATTAGAGACTGAAAAATTATAAGTACTTTTCTAACCATAAAGTTCTTTTGTTTCCTAAAATGCGTTGTGGGGAAAAATGCAGTGGCGTATTTTATGATTGCATTATATTTGGCTGCTCTCGTAAAACTCTAGGGGTGACATGAGAGACAAATAAAAAATTTTATGGTTTGAAATTTAAAAAAAGAATTTGAATTTTTCTATATCTTACTTTTTACAAAATATACAAAAATTAGTCAAGTGTAGTCTTTAAAAATTCAGATTTTTGTTCCAAATTAAGTAATTTGAGAATAGATGTTAAAATAAGGTATTCAGTTGTTGTAAAATTGCTTTGCTCAAAATTTTTAATTGCTTTATTGTTTACTAGTCGATTCAATACTGCAATACACTGAAAACAGATAGATTTAATTTACCTATTGCAACAAAATTTATTTTATTTTATTTTTTTGATTTTAAACAAATTAAAACAGCAGTTTATTTGTTTTATTTCAAGCAAATTAAAACACTATAAATACAATCATAATACACATTTTGCACCAATATATTAAAATATACTTAAAATTTTTGGTCTATTTTCCTGCCATAACAAAATGATTTTTTTATTTCTATTTAAATGTTTTATTAATAGTTTTCGCTAGCGAAATCTTGCCCCGTAATTTTTAACAAAACACGCGACTATTCTATTCGTAATTATTATTTTGTATGCTTCGGTATTAAAAAAGTCCAGTAAACACTACTGAAATTATTAGTATAACGTTTTGTTTTGTTTTTTTTAATGTGTTTTTAAACCTAAAATATTTATTTGTATTTTCTACCAACATTGATTAAAAAAATTCCATGCTGGTCTTCCATCCTGGAATTGATAATAATTAGAATTATGTTGGTATACATATAATTTGATTTAGTTAAAACGTTTTTAAAAACAGTTTTAAATTTAATGTCAAATTTTTAGCTCTTCAAAGTGTTTACAAACTCCAACAGGCTAATGGCTTTTTTTCTATATTTTTTGGTTCAATTTTTCAAGTAATGCGCGCAAATACTTTGTTTTTTGACTTTAACAAAGTAAAAACTGTTTGACAAAGAGTAAATAATGGAAAAAACAACATAGTTTATTTGACAAATCTTGTTTTAAAATGAAATTGCGAAGCAGAAACGGAGAAAAAGACCGGTTAAGGTTACTTTTATTTACTTTATTAATAATCCTTTCAAACCTTCGTATACAGACTGAGTTTTAATTCACTTAAATACACTTGAAGCGTAAGTAGGTCTATTGGTCTATTGTAAAAAAAATCCGCCGAGAGCGTCAAAGTTATTTTGAAGAAAAAATAACTTCTTTGAAATAAAAATAGTTTGACAAAGAAAGCTTTCCAAAAATAAAAAAAAACTTTGACGCCAATATCGTTTTTGCAGGTTTTGTTTGTTGAACACTGCTAGCATGTTTGGAATAATACTTAATATTAAAAAGCAAGTATGGACCTACTTAGCAGCATGATAAATTTGAGAAGTATGGTCCCGCCGCGAAATCAAACTTGCCATGAAATTAATAATTTTTGGCACTATTCTCAGAAACTATAAAATTAAAAACAATAACACAAATAAAATATAAGTATTTTTGTCAATTTATCCTATTGGTTTAAGCTATTTTGTTTGTAACCTGGGTTTTTCATGATGTAAATTTGTTGAGTCAACAAAAATTTTTTTATAATGCTATAGTTTCTTTCTTACATGAAGAGGCCGGTTCACACCGGAATGGCAATGGATAGTGGATACTGACCGCGCGCGTTTGCATCATTACACCATCATTGTTGCTGCGGTATGAAGGGTGTGCGCTGTGGGTCACCTATCAGCTGCCGGTCCGGTGTGAACCGGCCTAAGCTGTTGAAACTCTTGAAATATATGGCATAATTAATTATTATGTATTGTATTTCATGTTTTAATAAAATCGATGAAATGCATCTAATTTGTTTTTATGCAAATTATCTCTTTGATTTAATAAAGCAAATCTACCAAATAATAACTATAGTCTACAAGCGTTAGCTTCCACACATTGTACCGTGTATTTATGTTTATTTTGCAGTAATTGTGCAATTTACCTGCAGGAACTTTTAATTTTTAATCTATATCTCCATTGGGTTTTAAGCATTTTTAGATGTCGGGTAAAATCAGGAATTTGTAACTCTTATAATTTTTACCTCACAGTAAAGTGGCAAAAAGAATGAAGTTAGTGAAAGGAAGTGAAAATTAAAATCAGCGAAAGTAATTTAATATCAGATAAATTATCATTTTATGGCTGGACACCAGGCATAAAGGTGGTTTTCGGAATGAATCCATTTTCCGAAATTTCATAAAAAATAAAACTTGTTAAACGTCGAATAAATCCGATATATATACCGTATTTCAGTTTGATTTAAATACGTATAATTAAAACGTTTATGTTCTAACGAATTGATAGAAATAATTAAAAACTTATACAATTTACATAAATCTTTTTTTATATTTTTTTGCATTACTATGTATTTTTTTAAAATTAATTAAATATCATAACATCATTTTCGATTTTATTTGACGTTTTAATGTTCCCGCGAAAATAAAGAACGGAAAATCATTTAAAAAGAAAAAAATAACAGAGATCTATCCAAAAAACACCTTTTAGAGTTCCGAACCAGACTCATAATTTTGATTAGCCGATAAAGACGACGTACTTCACTTTGGAAGGCAGATCTTTTTATTTGCATACTTCCATTCTAAATCTACATACTACTGACCGGTATCCTACCTCGGAGGCAGATTTAGCTGCTTCCTGTCCGCTTCCTCACGTGTAATAATGTAATATTTTTTTAGCATAGGAGGTAGTGCCAACGGTCTCCTCCATGTACGCCTGCATCCGAGGCAGTTTTGCCTGGCTCCGCCCTGCCTCTAATCTACCTCTAAAATATTTGTTGCTGCAAAGACGCCTCCCCCCACCTCTGATGGGGGAAGGAACCCTCCCAACCCCCCTCCCCCCGTGCCCATGTATGAACGCCTTTAAAACGCCTGCTTCTTACCTACCGAAGACAGCTTCGAAAGCTGTTCATAACGGTTCAATCATGGTACATAATTAAAATAATGAAAAAAAAAACATTTAAAAAGCTATATCTATAACTGTTTACAAATTTAACCTTTGTGGTGCTAATTTACGCAGCATAACAATTCACAAAACAAACAATGTGTTACTTTACATCAATTGAAATCAATCAACCCAAAAGTTTTACTTTACACAAATTAACTTTGTCAGCTGAAGGTTAATTGAGTGGGATGACAAACGGTTCATTTAAATTTTGTACATCACGACTATGAACCTCAAAACTATTGCCATCATCTCTCTTAGAATTTCCCAAAATTTAAAACTTTTCAATAAACAGTGCAAACACCGTTGACCACCATAAATTGTGACCTTTGCTCTTCAAGTTTAAGTTCCCACAGCACTATTATTATAATAGAAGAAGAATTTTGCTACATTTAGTTTTTTCTAAAACTCTATTTTTTTATGCTGAAATAAAAAAGTTTGCACTATACGCATGTTTTATTTGGTGCACTTTATTATTTGTATACTTCCCCACCATGTTGGGTAAAATGTGTCATTTTTTTACATAAATAATAATAACAAGGAAAAGCTTTTTTTATTGTACAAATTTGGTAGATTGACAAGCAAAACAACATAATTTAACTATAATTTCACAAAAGAGACACTTTGCATATTATTTTTTTTTCTTTCAGCTTAAAACACTAATTTTAAAACACAAATTGTTTTAAGACTTAGCCATGATGTATGCCCTTTTAGTTTTTCAGAAATTTTTATTCAGTTGAATTCATTTCAAAATATTCATTTTTAAAATCATTCCATTACGACAAAAACACTTTAAGCCACTTTTAGACTCTTTCTAAATATTCTAATATGAGCAAAAACCTGTTTTTGCGATAATATATTTTATTTTGCAATAATTCTATTGACAAAAAAACTTTTTTGTTTATTCTATGTTTTTCTAATTCAAGTTTATGTTTTTGCTTGTTTTTCATTAACATGCAAAAAAATCTTTGGTTTGTTTTTGTAGTTTTATGTATAATTTGCAAACTTTGGAAATTGCGCGCCCATGGGCGCGCAACAAGATCTTAATGTCCATGCTATTTTTTAGTCGTTTGTAATTTCTAAAATTGTCACATATTGACATAAACTTTACGTGGCCTTTCTAGCACACGAACTGAACGAAGACCAACAACAAC
>JASAMX010005776.1:0-10244 GCA_030248175.1 Microlaimidae sp. YZB2_3
TTTAATTTATGCTAAGGTTTGTTAACGATTTCGAAATTTTTAACGACAGAACATTCCCAACAAATTTTTTTAAGACTATTTATTCCAAAACAATTCAAATAGTTGTCCTAATTAATAAAATTATCAGTATTTTGCGATTTTAAAAAATTTTTAATAATGGAATTTGTGACACACTTACTACTCACTTTTTATGTCTTTTTGAAGTCTAACGGATTACCATGGACCATGGACCAGCCATAGGTCACCGAAGGGGGGGGGGGTGGGGGGGGGGTCACCCCCCCCCCCCTACGGCCTCTGAGACCTACCCCCCCCCCCCTAAGGCCCATTTTTGACCCCTCCCCCCAATCGACCCCCTTGAACCCCTGACCCCCCCCCCTAAGGCCCATTTTTGACCACCCCCCACCAGACAATCCCAAAAAATGCTTAAAAAATGGTCAAATTTCGTCAAAAAATTGTCAATTTTGGTCAAAAAAAAACACCCCGGGGTGTGACCACCCCCCCTGCTTTTTTTCAAAAAAAACACCCCGGGGTGTGACCCCCCCTGGAGGTCAAAAACCTCCACACCCCGGGGTGTGGACCCCCCCCCCCCTGAGCCGTCGAAGGTCGGTGACCTATGCCGGTACAGTTCAATACACTCCAAACACACGAGCATCTCTGAAGAATAAGCAATCTCAAAAACCACTTCAAACTTCACAAGCATTAAATATACTACAGTTTAATATAAAGCAGGGACGTAAACAGGGGGCGCCCCCCCCCCGAAACGGTCGAACAGGAGGAAAAATAAGGATAGTGGTTGGGCGGGGTGGTGGGCGGTCGCTCCCCCGAAATGGTCGTCAGACAGTAAAATTTGGGGGTTTTCAGAGAATAAAAATTCAAAATTTTCTAGCGCCTCGCTAATTGCTCGGCGCCAAACTATAAAATAATTTTAGTACCATAATTGACCCCCAAAAACCAAAAATTTTTAACTTTCAATAGTATACATACATATAATATATCGCTATTTATCTTGCCTAATGTTATTATTTCAAAGTTAGTACAATATTTTTTATAAGTAATAAGTACTACACAGAAAACAAAACAAACAATCATATTGGTTGATTTATGTACCTCCCCCCTCCTCAATTTTCCAGCCGCCTATAGCATTGGCTCGGATTTTTTCATGTAGGTAGGTATCCTAAAAAACATAGAGTCGATATGTTGCTCATGTGCATTGGTTTACAATGTGGGTGTAGCCAAGGGGTCTGAAAAGTCTCTAAATTCTTTTTTTGTGAAATCCAGGCTCTGCCAATGTGTGCTAATGTAATTTTTAACTAAGAAAACATTTTTTTATCGCTAAAACAATAGATAATACGTTATTAGGCCAAAACAGTGTATTATACAGCTTTACATTTATCCCTGTTTTTTTAACGTTTTTTTAAAATTAAGGGGGGCTGCCCCTCCCCCCTTAAAAATTTGGGGGGGGGAGGCGGAGCGCCCCCCCCAAATTTTTTTTTGTACTACAATCCGCCCCTCCCCCAAAATGAAACCCTGGGTATGTCCCTAACATGGACCTAGTCCATGAGGGGTGAAAGACTTAGTTTAACAATACAAAACAATATAAAGTTGAACAATATAAAGTTGTTAGTGTTAACTTTTAAACGGCTTGGGCTTAGGCTTAGGCTAAGCCCAAGCCTGAGGTGCACTAACAACTTTATAATGTTTTGTGTTGTTAAACTGAGTCTTTCACCCCTCATGGGCACGGTCCATGTTGGTCCATGGTCCATGGGAATTACCGTTAGCCTCTTTGAATTAGGCTAAAAACAAAATTATTGGATTTAATTTTAGAAAAGGTTTGGTTTTTTTAATATAAGTCAAGGAAGAATAACCGGATGGGAAAGGTCCCAAACGTAAACCAAGTATCGATTTGACTGATTTAAAAATAAAATACAGCCGTAATAATCCTTACACCATAAATCGGACACGTAAACTTCATTTTTAATGTTATTTTTAAAATTTATATCTGAGTTATGACCTCATTTAAACTTCCAAATCGCTTATTTTGTGTATGTATACAGTTTTAGTTGTCAAGAAAAAAATTGTTAAGCAACAAAATAAATTTAAAACTACCGTAAAGTGGGGCTAAGTTGGCCTGTGGGGCTAAGTTGGCCTCTTTCAACGGAAAAAGTTTTAAACTTAAATAACTTCATGATTACTAGAGTTTTGATTGTGGTGAACATTTTAAAAGCTTCTCTAAACATTTAGCTTTAATTCTAGGTACCAAGGAAGGCAATCTAATCTATGTGTTAAGAGCTACAGCGGTTTTTTATGACGCCATCAATTTTCGATTTTTTTACAGGTGGTCAAACTTCCATACCTGGAGCAATATTGGTGCGAGCTATTTTTTTGAAACTGTGTTATTTTGGTAGTAAAATGTTCGGGGAGTAATATAATGCTAATTTTGACGCGTTTTGAAAAACCAATTTTTTTTAATGGCCCCTGGCCAACATAGCCCCACCTTTTTTGCACAAGGTGGGGCTAAGTTGGCCGGGGCTAAGTTGGCCATTTACTTTAATTTTTAATTTAATTTTTAATACTTTAATTTAAATTTATCAGTGTATTTTTGAATGGATTATTTGATGTGAAAATATTTTTGTGTCCAATTTATTTTTTTAATTTGATATTGAATTATGTTTGGTTATGTTTGGTTGCCAGTGAATTATGTTTTGTTTTGTTTTTTTCAGTGCTTGGACACAAATTAGTTTTCAGCAACTCAAAAAACATAGGGTAGGTACAAAATTTAACTTTATCAGTGTACCATATTTTTGAATGGATTATTTGATGTGAAAATATTTTTGTGTCCAATTTATTTTTTTAATTTGATATTGAATTATGCTTGGTTATGTTTGGTTGCCAGTGAATTATGTTTTGTTTTGTTTTTTTCAGTGCTTGGACACAAATTAGTTTTCAGCAACTCAAAAAACATAGGGTAGGTACAAAATTTAACTTTATCAGTGTACCATATTTTTGAATGGATTATTTGATGTGAAAATGTATTTGTGTCCAATTTTTTTTTTAATTTGATATGTTGAATATTGGTTATGGATATAAAATTTAGCCTTTACATTGCTTAACATGTTTAAAGCATTAGATAGTGTATACCTTTTGTCTTTTGGTGTAAACTACAAATTCATTTTCAAAAAAAAAAAAAACGAACCCGAAAAGTACGCCTATTTGTAGTACCATTTTTTAAAAGATTTTTTTTTCTGAAAATGTTTTTGGACCCATTTTTATGTTCAGAAATGTTTGTACTTTCTTTATAAGTTGCTTTGAAGTAGTTTTGAGTTCATTTTTACAAAAAAAATTAGCTAGACAATTAGGTCAAAATTTTGCGAGTGTCGAAATCGTGGGGTAAATTTGGCCACCATTTTAAAAAAGCTAGTTTTTTGTAAAAATGAGCTTGAAACATAGTTTTTCTTTTTTTAAAACGTCTAGGGTGGCCAACTTAGCCCCTTTCTTATATAAACTTGAATCTACACAGCATTTCGCTTGTAAAAATGCACCCCGGCCAACTTAGCCCCAAGCTGGGGCTAAGTTGGCCACCCCAAAAATTTTAAAAAAAGGGTACATGGAGCACCCGAAAATTGGTGCCCATTTCAGATTCTGTTCGCCACACAAAACTCTAGACATTGCATAAAAAAAATTTTGATAAAATTTTTTTATTGAAGAGTTATTTTAAAAAAACCTCAAAACCCGGCCAACTTAGCCCCACTTTACGGTATATTTTTTCATTTCTGAAAGTCTGGAGAAAGTATAAATGTACAAATCTTAGTATTCAATCCTTTTCCATCAAAAAAAAAAAAAAAAAAAAACACATAAAAAACCGAACGAGAGCAGCTCCACTATTTTGCAAACAATCTACCATTTGTTTTTAAAAGAAAAAAAAAAAAATAAAATTATATTTTTAGAAGAAAAAAAAAAAATTAAAAAAAAGTAGTGGGCGACAAACAAAATAAACAAAACCCAAAAACACCCAAAAAAAAAAAAAAAAAAAAAGTATAATTAGAGTAGTCAGAATCTTCAGAATTCGAAAAATATACTTTTAGGTTGTTTCAAACTTAATAAACACTTTCTTGTTAAAAGCATATATCGTACATGCCAAAAATAGGCACTTTTTGGGGCTTAATAAGCTTGTAACTTTTCACGACTGTTTTAAATCCCAAGCAAAAGCCTCAAAAATGAGATTTACGTATCAGGTTAAGATTCACATATTTTTTGCGTATTTTACACTTGGTTGGATTGATCAAATCGATAATTGATACGCGTTTGTGACTTGTATCAAAAGGGATTCAAGGGAACAGGGTGCTTGTCTCTCTATAAAAAAGCAATATTCTTATAATAATACCTTTTTCGCTTTATTATTTACGTGATCTAATTCCGACACTTCTTTTTCTTCTACTTTTTCAGTGGTTTCTTTTTTTGAATTGTTATCTTTGTCAGAAGATTCATTATTTTTGGACATGCCAAATATGCTTTTGAAATTGCCAAGCATTGTTGAAGCTTCCGGTGTTTTTAAAAATATTCAATAAAATATTTTAATTAAATTCTAACCAAAAGAAAATCATTTTACGACAAAATTAAGAAGAAAGAACTGTAAAAAAGGGTTTGTATTTAAAAACTTGTGGCAAACACTAAATTCCACCGACTCCGACTCCGACTCCGCCTCAAATTTTTGCAAATTATATATTGATGTACAGGTCAGGCTGAATCAACAAAAACTCGATCAAAATAAAAAAATTTAAATGCTTTTTGAATCAATTTAGCTCTTTCTACATGTAAATTTTTAAAAATTAATAATTTTTAACTGAATTACAATATAACAGTAAATTAAGCTTAAAAACCATAAAATTAGTAAATTTAAAATAGAAATTCAAATTAATTATGCTCAAAAGATTGATAACTTCCTATTATTATTTTAGTGCAAGAACATGGCTTAGATTTTTGTTTTCATTTGTTTGATTAAAGATTTTTTATATGAATTTAAGGTATGGCTAAGGGTTCAGTTTCACGGTTTTTAGTTTAATTAAAATTTTATTATAAAAAATATAAAAGATGTTTTATGTTAAAAAATATTTGCAGAACAAATATCAAGATAAAAAACTTTTTTTTTCCTAAGCCTAAACAAAACCTAAAAAATCATGATAAAAGTCTAAAAAAAGCTTAAAAGCTATTGAAATGCCGAAAAATTAAGTGCCTAAGGAAAAAAATATTTATTTTGGAAGATATTTTGCTGAAAATATTCTTTCCTGAAATCAAAAGGTTTTAAAAAATACTGTTGAAAGGTGTTAAAAAGTTTCACAAGTCAAAATTACATTAATTTCCATAATATATTGCACGAAAATTGCGTAATTAAGTCAACATTAAAAAAAATTTACATAATGTTAAAAACTACGGTAAGTTACGATGAATTTGGACGGGGTGTCCGGAAATTTCGTCTTCTACATCTCGTATTCGGAAAACTCGTATTTTGGATGCGATTTTGTAAACGTACCTCCAAAAATGCGAGTTTCTACCCTAATGATAAAATTTTCTTTGATTTTTGGGTTTTGTTTAGGTTTCTTAGGAAAAAAATAAGGTTTTTTACTCTTCAGTTCAAAAAGCATCATTAAATACAAATTTACCATGATTAAGTTTTGCTTGATTTTTAGGTTTTGCTTAGGCTTAAGTTTTCAGTTTTTTAAATAAATAATTTAATAAAAGTTTATCATGATAAAAATTTTGCTTGATTTTTAGCTTTTGTTTAGGTTTAGGTAAAGAAAGGTTTTCAATACATTGTTTTAGTCAAAAAATAGGAGAAACTTGTCTTTTGAAAAGTGCGTATATAAAATCGCATCCAAAAGACGAGTTTTCCGAAGACGAGTTGTAGAAGACGAGATGTTAAAAGACGTTTTGTAAAAGGCGAAATTTCCGGGAACCATATTTCGACAAATGCCGAACCAATCTAAAGGATCTAATTATTAAGGTATCAAATTAAAGTAGAAAGTAGCCGTTTTCTTTGAGTGCATAATCTGTAACCTAATTCATTATACTTATTCAGCAATCTTTTACACACAGAAATGTCGAAAAACGCCATTTTTTGGGGGCTCATAACTCTTAAAGCACTGGAGATATTTTGTTAAAATAATTTTTATGGGCTATTGGGGGCAAGGGTAAGATTTTCAAAAAAAATTATCAAAATCTAAGACAAAAAGTTTAACTTCGCATCCGCACCGCAACTTTAATCCGTTCCCGTAATTTAGTGTTGTAAAAAGTTATTTTTACTTTTACTTAAACTAATAAAAATAACGGATTTTGGATTACTTTTACTTTTACTCGATTTTTGAAATTTCAATTACTTTTACTTTTACTCTTACCCGACTTTTAAATTGTTAATTACTTTTACTTTTACTCTTACTCGGATTTTTTCCTGCAAATACTTAAATTATTAATATAAGTATAATTTAAGTAATTTCAGTAAGTATATTTCTTATGAGCTTGTTGTAAAATGAGTGGCAGACGAAAATTTTTTAAGCCGCTAACACGCTAAAACGCTATATTTTGACCAAAAAACTTATTAAACTGATAATTAAAGCTAAAGTCTTCCAGGGTGAAATTAAGGGCGTAACCGCTCTCCGCCAGGAAGAAATAAACAATAAACCCGTGAGCGAGAAAAATTTAAAAAAAAGTTTTCAGCGGTTATGTAACCAATTATTATTTAGTTGCGTCATGTGTTTCTCTGCACGTGATATTTTCTCAAAAAACTAGTGGTTACTTTACCACTCATCTATTTTCACCCTGATGGAATTTATCTTTAGTACATAAAATTAGGAAAAAACTTTGAACAGAGCTTTGGAGGTTCAAAAACCGGCGTTTTGCTCTGTTTCAAAATTACTTTTATTATACTTTTACTCTTACTTTTACTTAAAAAAATAGGTCTTACCAAGAATACATGAAAATTAATTAATAAAGAAAAGAAGAATGAGAAATGAAGAACAAATTATACGGGCTATGTGTGGATCCAACCTAAATGCATACGTATGCATATGTTTATATGCATACGTATGCATATGTTATGCATACGTATGCATAAATTCATATGCATACGTATGCATATTTTTTTTAGTTATATGCATACGTATGCATTTTTCCGGAAAGTATATGCATACGTATGCATTTTTTTGAAACTTTTATGCATACGTATGCATTTTTTCTAACTTTTATACATACGTATGCATAAAAGTGTCAAAAAGATGCATACGTATGCATATACTTTGCGGAAAATGCATATGTATGCATATCAGTTCCAAAATATGCATACGGATGCATATTTTTGAAATTAAAAAAAAAGTTTTTTTTTTGTTTTTTAAAAAAATATGCATACGTATGCATATTTTGCAACTTATATGCATACGTATGCATTTTTCCGGAAAGTACTATCATACTATCAACCGATATGCATACGTACGCAATGATCCGGAAAGTATATGCATACGTATCCATTTTTTTGTTACTTTTATGCATACGTATGCATAAAAGTTAGAAAAAAATGTATACCTATGCATAAAAGTTCCAAAAAAATGCATACGTATGCATATACTTTCCGGAAAAATGCATACGTATGCATATAACTAAAAAAAAATATGCATACGTATGCATATGAATTTATGCATACGTATGCATAACATATGCATACGTATGCATATAAACATATGCATACGTATGCATTTAGGTTGGATCCACACATAGCCCGTATAATTTGTTCTTCATTTCTCATTCTTCTTTTCTTTATTAATTAATTTTCATGTATTCTTGGTCTTACTTTTACTTTTACTTTACTTAAATTAAAAAATCTCAAATTACTTTTACTCTTACTTTACTTAAAGGTAAACCCAACGTGGCTGCAACATTTGTCAGTTGGATTAAAAGATGTCCCCCATTAAGTAACCACTCAAATCAGGAGTATCTGACGTCACTTTATCAAACAAATACTCCCTATTAAATCGATTCTAATTGGCTGATAAAATGACGTCAGATTGTCGCTATATTTCAATGGTTACTTAATAGGGGACATTTTTTAATCCAACGAACAACTGTTGCAGCCACGTTGGGTTTACCTTTAAATTAAATTTTTTTAAATTACTCGGCTTTAAACTGCCAGAGCTCCGAAGCATGATATTGAAGAGTAGGAACATCACTATTAAATGCATTCATATGATCTCATTTAATTTTAGTTATAAATTTTAATATTAAATTTAATGTTTTTTCCTGTATTTTTAATGTTGCTTTTATGCCCTTTGAAGAAGTTGTTTTGGTTAGTTATTGAATATAAAAAATTGTTAAATGGATACAATAAACATTGTTTTTATAAATACAATATAATATATACAAAAACTAAGCATTCTGTTATGCTCACTTATTTTTAAGTTTAGTTTCTATAGTTGTACAAAATAGGTTAGTTTATATGACAATTAAATCAATAATAAATCTATATATAAATAGACGTAATGTCTGTGTGTTTGCGTGTGTCAGTGTGTTCCCATACTCCTCCCCAACTACCCAATGGAATAGGTTGAATAAGGTATCACTGAAAAGATTTCATTTTTTGAAAAATAGGAGAAACTTGTCTTTTGAAAAGTGCGTTTACAAAATAGCATCCAAAAGACGAGTTTTCCGAAGACGAGTTGTAGAAGACGAGATGTTGAAAGACGTATTGTAAAAGACGAAATTTCCGGGAACCATTTGGACGGAGTCGCAGTCGGAGTCGGTGGAATTTAGTGTTTGCCAAACTGGCGTTTGCTATTCTCAGTAATGGTAATTCTCAGTAATTTTCAGTAATGACCCATCTTAGCGGCTAGCAGGAATTAGCTCTGCAGATTTAACCCCCGCAGCTGTTTCCTAACCTAAGCTTACATGTTTCTAAGCCTAAAAAACCTAAAAAAAACAACGTAAGCCCTCTATCAAAAGCCTAAGCTTACATGTTCCTAAGCCTAAGCAAAACCTTAAAAAACAAGCTAAACTTATCAAACAACAGCGTAGCAAAAGCTTAGATTGTTTTTTTAGGTTTTGCTTAGGCTTAGCAACACGTAAGCTTAGGTTAGGAAACAGCTGCAAAGGTAAAATCTGAGAATCTGATGTCGTTACTGAGAATTACTGAAGATTATTATTACTGAGAATAGCAAACGCCGCCAAACTTGTCATGGTAATCCATGAAATTTACTCCATGGGGGTACTTGGACCTAGACGGCTATTTATAAAGCTAGGCACATCAGGCGCACAGGAATATTCAGGCGCGCTCAGGAACGGTCAGGAACGGTCAAGAACGATGACAATCACACCACTTCATTTGGTGTACAAAAAATACCACACCTTAATTGGATAATTATGGACCACTACAGCATTATAGTAGTCCTTGATTGACACAATTTAATTTCTGAAGTCGAACAAAATTTCGTTCCCAGTAATTATTCTTGCGTAAAAATACCTTCGGTAAAAAAAACTTTCAACAAATTACATTCTGATAAAAATACCATCGGGTATTTTCAGATTCGGACTAATTGAATATCGATTAATTTAGCTTGATTTTTAGGTTTTGCTTAGGTTCAGGAAAAATAAGCCCGAAGGTCAATCAGTCAGATTGTCAAATTACCCGATGGTATTTTTACCAGAATGTTATTTGTAAGGAAATTAAACGTCGAAGGAATTTTTACGCTGGTACTATTACATGGAGCCCAAAATTTAAAAAAAATTGTTAAGTTTGTTTTGTTTTGTGTAGCATCTTATGTTAGTGTACTCCTATATTGGAGTTTTATTGTTAGTTGAATAGTGGCTTAGTCAGCAGTCAGCTGTCTGCCACGCCGTGGTTGTTATTATAGAATAATATTTTAAATTTTTTCAACAGTACAGCAAGTTCCATATCATAAGCGGGTAAGGGTACTAAACGTGTACCACAAATCGGTTTAAGAATTTCACTTGACGAACATGGCTAAGAACATGTTTTTAGTTTAATTTTGACCTGAAGATTTCGATTTTAAGCTTAAAAAAGTAATTAAAACGCGATTTTAGATAAAAAAGGGTGAAATATAGGCAAAAAATGACAGTATTTGAGATACACAATTTTTTTGTTTAGAAAAAAATTTAAGTAAACCAGTAAATATAATTAAAAATATATTTTAACGCTGCTAAAAGTACAGAAAAATCCAAAAAATTACATAAAAATTATAAGTTCGATA
>JASAMX010005777.1:0-17500 GCA_030248175.1 Microlaimidae sp. YZB2_3
ACAAAATTTAATAATTTTAGCCCGTGCAAAAGATTTTGTGAAAAAGCAACAAATAATAGGGTTTTGTCAATAAAACAATAAAGTTAGTACCTAATTTTACAAATGTATCAAGTTGTTATTAATACTAGAAGTTATCAGTAAACAAAACACTTTATTGTTTTTTTAACTTACAAACAAATGGTCAATCTAAATATA
Organism: Microlaimidae sp. YZB2_3; assembly: GCA_030248175.1. NCBI lineage: Eukaryota > Metazoa > Nematoda > Chromadorea > Desmodorida > Microlaimidae > Microlaimidae sp. YZB2_3. Next base: position 196 of record JASAMX010005777.1, read on the forward strand.
ACCATATCAAAATTCAAAATGAATTAATAAAATTTCCTAAATTAATTAATGGTTTTCCCTGATTTTCAAGGATTGCGGTATCCCTGATTTTTCAGGGAGACATATACGTAACGTACATATTTTGCAAACACAAATTCATTTTTATAAGTTTTTAATTTCGAAATTGGTATGTTTATGTTTATTGTTAACGATTTTAATAGTTTTAAAAATTAAAAAAGATTGTTTGTCGAATTATTTGTGCTTTTTCTAACGTTTTAGAGTATATCATGCGACTTTTGACACGTTTTTCTCTAAATAAAACACATTTTTAATTATTTTGCTCGAAATATGGAAAATCCAATTTTTGGATGTAATTATAATTATATCTTTTTTCAAACTAAAAACTTTGACAGAAATTGCTTATGTGTGCACAAACTTTAACTCCCTAGTTTAAAGTATTATAATGTTCTGCTGGGGAGTCGTAGTTTTTGCAGCGCTTTTATTCAAAAAGTGTACATTTTTAATCACCAAAAAATCTGAGAATCGATAAAGGTAAGACTATTTTGTCTCTTAGCTTTTCGGTATATTAATGTTTTACACGTAGTTTTTTTCTATTATTTTTTGTGTCTTTTTACACTTTCACTTAAAGCTTCTGAAACCCCAAGTAATTTTCCTAATTTAAAAAAAAACATAAATAGAATATTAATGCCTAATACTTCTGTGTCTCATTTTAGCAATATCTTGTTTGTAAGCTATTCTAATGTAAACCTGAAACAATTATGCGGCAATCAATTTGCAAAATATAACCTGAAAATCAAAACAATGTATGAAGTAGAAAGTTAGAAAAAACTATAAAGTACTTTGTAAAAGAAAAAAAAACTTAATGGTTTTTTAAAACTATTGAGTGATTTACCGGGGCCTTTTTTAAAAATTCTCTTGATTGAAAATGATCAAGTTGTGTGTGGAAAGTTATTATTTCTGTTTAGAGAGTACGCTCCTACTATTACCAAGAATATATAAGAGAAGAATGTACCACTCAATACAAAAAATCGCACCCATCCGTGCATCGGTTTGCCATAAATAAACCCCCCCGGGGGGTCTATATACTCCCCCGGGGGGTCTATATACTCCCCCGGGGGGTCTATATACTCCCCCGGGGGGTCTATATACTCCCCCCGGGGGAGCATATAACCCCCCCCCCAAATTTTTTTTGTGGAAACGCGTCGCCGCGGCGCGGTTGTCTCGTTGACTGTAGAAACTGTATTTATTATGTCGCCGAAAAGTAATATGTCGCCCCGGTTTTCCGGCCATTATCACAAAAACAACTGTTTTACAAATCAAAAGTTTCACGTTTAACGGAAATTTCAATAAAATTTTGATAAAAAATAACTTTATTACTAAATAAACACTATTTTTACATAATAAATACAGTTTCTACAATCAACGAGACAACCGCGCCGCGGCGACGCTTTTCCACAAAAAAATTTTTTTTTAAATTTTGGGGGAGCATATACACTCCCCCGGGGGGGTTATATGCTCCCCCAGGGGGGTTTATATGCTCCCCCGGGGGGGTCTATATACTCCTCCGGGGGGGTCTATATACTCCCCCAGGGGGGTCTATATACTCCCCCGGGGGGTCTATATACTCCCCCGGGGGGGGTCTATATACTCTCCCGGGGGGTTTATATACTCCCCCGGGGGGTTTATGTACCCCCCGGGGGGTACATAAACCCCCCCGGGGGGGGGGGGTTTATTTATGGCAAACCGATGCACGGATGGGTGCGATTTTTTGTATTGAGTGGTACATTCTTCTCTTATATATTCTTGCTATTACTGAACTAAATATAGGGTAACCGACTTAATTTCGGCCACCTTTTTTTTATTTTTTTTTGGATAAGTATTTTCTGGTTTTTCCAATCGACCCAAAATTTGGTCTAAAAATCAAACGATAACTATTTTTGTTATTCCAGTGCAAAATTTTAAAATTTCTGTTACACTTAAAGATCAGTGGAGGTTTAGAGTTTTGTTTTTATAGTGGCCGAAATTAAGGCGCGAGCCATTAACTTCTGCCACCTAGAAAAAACTGGCTATAACTATAGCCAAACTGCCCAATAAAAATTCTTAAAGGTTGCAAATTTATCCATAGGTATTGTTCTTGGTACATATAACTTTATTTTTTCCGTTTTCAAACTTTAATAGTTATTAGCAAGACTTTAAATAATTATGTCCAAATCTTAAAAAAACAAGTTTTAATAACCTATATTTTTTGTTGAATTTTTTATTTTGGCTTAAAAAACGTCAAAAAAAGTCAAACGAGCAAAAAAAATTCTTTATAAATACGGTAGTACAATGATATTTCAGAACAGTAAAAAACGGCAGGTTCTTTCACCTAAATTTTAAGGTGGCTGAAATTAACGGAATTTTAAAATGCGCAGTTAGTTAAATGCGTTGCAAAGTGATTTTGAATAAAAGATAAAAATATGAAAATTAACAACTTTGAGCCTTAAATAGAAGATATTTTAAGGTTATATTGTTGTTCGCTCTAAATTGGATGCCGTTTAAGCACAAAGCAAAAATTAAGAAAATCGCAAAAAAATCACTTTTTGTATGAAAATGTTGATAATAAAGAATAACGAAAATAAAAAAAACTTTTATCATTAATCATTTTTTATCATTAATCACTTTTACAATTAATCAATCTTTTATCACAACATTAATCCAGTTATTTTTGTGCCAATTCTTGTGTTTTAAAAATAAACCAATTTTTTAACACCCTAAATAAAGTAAATTAAGCAAGCGAACAAAACAAGAAACTTGATTTTGAATATAAATTTTCATCAAAATGTAAGGTATAAATTTTTTAGGTCATTTTTTTCAGAGGAAAAAAAAATTTAATTTTATGCACTGATTAGAAAATTTGTATTTATGTGAAAATTATCACGAAATCAAAAGTATATATAAATAATAAAAAAATTAAAAAAAATCGGCGGAATTAAAAGGATGCTTTCCCGCCCCTAAATATTTATTGACGAAACAGAGAATTTGAACTTTAAATTCTCTATTTTTCTAAAGATCTGGAAAAAGCGGAACACCTCAAAAATTTTGCTTTTGAATGTATAAGTTACTCTTACCGAAGATGAGCTCGGTCCAAAATATGAATGCTGACTATTTATATTTTAATCTTTTTTGGCTTAAAATTGTGATGTTTTCAATATTTAGATTTTAGAAACATAAAAATAATTGTTTGTAATATAAAACCCCCAGAAATAAGTTCTTAATACGCTGTTAATGTGGAAATATTTAGATTTCTAACCTGGAAATTGTTTTTTAACAAAAATGACTTTTTTTCATTTTTTAAAGATTCAGTCATTTCCCATCTTTTTTAGTTTAAGATTTAGGTTTTTTTTTTTTTATTCGATTCACTGCCTTTGTTTGGCTTTTCGGCGAAAAAACTAGTAGATGAACAGGGTTTTTTATAGTGTAAATGACGAAATTTAAAATAATTATTCTCTCCAAAAGATTTTCGCTGGTGGGAACCATTGTTTGACGAATCGTCGATTGAAAAAGAATTGTCAATAAACATTTTATTCCAATCATTTTTTTTTCTATAAACTTTATTTTTACCAACTGCTAGTAATTTATTTTACAAGAAAAATTTTAATACCTTTTTCAAAATATTTTAACATTTTTTATGCGTGTGATTCTTGTATTCGTATACTATTTTATTTCTGATACTTTGTGTAATTAAAGCTCTAATTGCTTTTATTATAATTTGAAATTACTGAATCGTTGCAAATAATGAGAGGAGTAAAATGTTTATTAATTCTTCTTCTTCCCTTTTCAAAATATTTTAACATTTTTTATGCGTGTGATTCTTGTATTCATATACTATTTTATTTCTGCTACTTTGTGTAATTAAAGCTCTAATTGCTTTTATTATAATTTGAAATTACTGAATCGTTGCAAATAATGAGAGGAGTAAAATGTTTATCAATTCTTCTTCTTTTTATTCTCCCAAAAAATTTTATTTAAATATTATTTTTTCTATTTTTTGAAACTGAACAAACACACATCTGAGCAATATAGATTATATGCAATGATGTAGTACGCCAAAATATCGTAAATTTATAATATAATAGCTTTGCTTTAAACATGAAATCGTAGTTTTAAACGATGTAAAATGTGTTAGATTGTAAAATGTATAAAATGTTAGTAAAATGTTTTAAAAATAAACATGATTTGGCAGTTTTTAACAAAATATGCCGTTAACAATTTTGATTTGTAAACTACGAACATTTCTTGGAGATTTAATTTCTTAGAGCTAAAAACTACGAACATTTCGTAGAGAACAGAGCCCTTAAAGGGCCTGTCCTAATTAATACTATTAAGGGCTTTAAATATGGAGCATCCTAGTTAGAGCAGTAAATGTGTCTCAGCAATACAAAAAGTTATATATATATCATTTCATTTTTTAATGTTTTATATATTTTTGATGTTAGCCTAGTATTTACATATAATTAATTTGTTGTGCTCAAAAACATTGGTTTTTTTAAACTTGCGGTCAAATAGTCATAATTACAGGGTTTTTTACATTTTGTAGTAAATTGCCGGCCTTTGTTTGGCCCTTGTTCGCCCCTTTTTGCCCAGTCAAACCCTACTTAATCTTGATTTACACCTAAAAAACTAAAATAATAACTTTTTAAAAGCAAATGTGGTTTATGGTTAACTGTTAACGGTTAATTTAAATGTTAACTTAGTTTGACAAAATAAAGTATATATCTCAAACATCAATTATTACACAGTATCCTTTGAACAAGGCTACATAAATGTAACAGTTTATTTGCAGATGTACCAAATCTTCTCTGATCCACACTCTCCCTGCTTTGAAACACTTTTTCCGTTTCTCAATAACTTCAGTACTGGAAAAGTATAACGGAAAAAAGATACCTGCAGCAAGAGCAAAAAAAGGCATCCCAAAAACTGCAGTGACTAATATTACGGTAAATTTTTGGAACGCCGTTCTTTAAAGGGGCGGTGCAAAGTCAATTTTTCTTCTTCGATTTTGATAATTTTTGTTAAAACCTTACCCCTGCTCCCAATAACCCACAAAAATATTTTCATCAAAATATCTCCAAAGGTTCAGGAGAAATAATCCCCATAAGAAATGATGTTTTTTGATAATTCTGTACTTGAAAATTTGCTCAATGGGTATAAAAATTTAAGTTACGAATTATGCACTCAAAAAAACGCTCTATTTTTTCGCTAAAAAAACGAAATAAAAAAAACTGTTGGGCAAACTTAGTCCCAATTTTTAAGGGTACCTTTTACACCCAAAACTATCGTGCGGGCAGAAAAAGGTACACTATGTATCATTTTTATTAAAAATGATCTAATAAAGCATGTTAAACAACTTTATTACATCAATAAATCTTTACAAATATATAAAGACAAAAAACTAAATCACTCCAAAAACACAAAGTTCGAACACCTTCCGTTTTAATGATTATAACTTTGAAAATACTTTAAAAAACAACTTTAAGACTACTTAAATCATATTTGATTGTGTAATCATTCGGTTTATAACTTGAAGTTTTGATAAAAAAAAAACTGTAAATAGTCTAGTACAAAATAGTAAATTTGAATTGAATGTAACATTAGTAGTTACAAAAGTAACATAAAAAACAAAAAAAGATTTTTATTGTTAAAAATCAAATTGCTTTTTATGTTTATTTGATTAAAAGTAGAAAGCAATATATTAACCAGACCTCAAACTCAATGAAATGTACGCAAACTTAACTCAATAGTAACCCACACCCACCATGCCAGCTACTCGCTTAGTAACGTAAAATTTGTTTGTGAAACCGTTAACTTTGCCCCACAAATCACTTACGTCGCTTAGTTTTTTTAAACAAAAAAATCGATAGTTTTAAGTACGAGAAACGCAATATCTCGATAAATACTGCACCAATCTTAACAATCAAGCTGTCAAATCAAAATAAAAAAGTATTCACTTTGTTTAAATGAATATTTTTTAATTTAAATTGTTTTACCCATTCAGCAATACTTTAGGTACTGAATTATTGAAAAAACAAAAAAAAACCACCATTTTTTACGGGGGTCATATCTCCTGAACCGCTGGAAATATTTTGATGAGAAATCTGTCAGTATAAAATATAATTTAATTCAAATAATCTGTCAATAAAGTGCTGCGCATTTTTATAAAAAATTTCAATCATTCAGCGTTTAAATAAGCTATTTGGGTGTTATTATTAATTATATTAATTAATTATTTTTATAGCAATATCTGGGTTAAAAATAAAAACCTACAAAATATTTTACTTATAATTAAATAAATTAAAAAGATTACCATCTATATTATAATATAAATAAAAAATAAATTTTCAAATCTAATTGATGTGATCTGATCTAATCTGACTCAGATATATAATAAGGCTATTATAATAATTAAGTATCAATAGAAAACTCTCTATATATAATTAATTGTAAATTTTGTCATTTTATTAACAGCCGACACTATACATGGATTTTAAAGCTTAGTTTGTCCAGTTATTATAGCATTCATGTTGCCAATTTTTGAGCATAAAAACGAGAGATGTTAACACTGATTGTTTATAGACTCTTAACTCATCGAATTTTATTTTCTAATCATCATTTAATTTATGATAAAGAATATCACTTAGGGTACAAACATACTGTACTGACTAATAACGTGCTCCAAAAATACTAATCTGTCATTGTTTTATGTAGTAAAGGATTGGAGGAGAGAACCTTGCTCAGAAGTCGCGCTTTGCTCTAGTCTTGTATATAGTCTGTACAAGTTTAAAGCGACGAAACAGACTATAATGAAAAATTGCTACATTTGGCATCATTGCTTTAATCTAAATAAATGTTAAGAAACTTCAAAAGTTTTTCTATCCCAAACTATATTGTAATAGTTTTTAAATAGGGTAGTGCATTTAATTTCGGCACTTTTCCCAATTGGGCATTTTTGATTTTGGACTATATCTTTGGTAATCCTGGACGGAATACGACGCTTGATAGCTCAAATAAGAGTTAATTATATGTAGATGACTGTCGTGAGCTTTTTATTTGTTATGTTATGATATTTTCATGTTGAATTGTGTGATTTATAATTTTAAACAATTGTTACTCGTTTTTAGAACATGGGCATTTCATGATTACGCAATAAATTGGTTTAAATATTAAACTGTCCAGGTAAAATTCAGTCTATTTTCCGAATTTTTAGTCCCCGTGGTTCTACGTTGCGTCTGTGGTGAGCAATCGTTATAAAATAAAATAGTGTAATTTCGGCACACTATTGCTGTAGGTAAAAACGGGTTCAATTTAGTGGTCGGGTGTTAAATTGTAGTTGTAATTAGTTAAAAGACAACGTTTAAATGTGTAGGATTCATAGCACTGCACTTAAACTCGATTAAGGGGGTCTTTTTAAAAAGTGCCAAAATTTAAATGCACTTTTTTCCTAAATTTTCCTCATTTTGATACCATTTAGCATTTTAGCTGTAACTTTTTGTCAGTTACACGTTGAACAACAAGTAAAAGCTTAAATTAAAGAAAACTGTCTGGAGATAATGATAGGCTTTTAAATTTTTGAAAATAATGATTTTTTGACTGAGAAACAATCGATTGTTTGTAAAGTGCCGAAATTAAATGCATACATTTAGTTTCGGCACTTTTCCATTTTTTTAAAAACTGATTTAATTAAGTAAAAAAACAACCTTCGTACAATGAATTTTTATGACGCAACGCAGTATCGTAAAAGCTTTAAAATGAGCTATCAAACATGAAAATCAGGCCATACAGTGAAAAGTTACATTGGAAAAACGAAAAAGTGCCGAAACTAAATGCAATACCCTACAAACATACTAATTTTATATATTCAATTGTAGCAAATTATCATGTGTGCATATATGTATACTAATGGAATGTTATAAATAACTATTAACATTGGAATAATTCTAATCCATAACTTTTTGTATGAAAATATACTCTGGTAAATAGCTCTCTTATTAAACTTAATATCATATATACACTCTCTTTAAACACTTTGTAGTTTTTACATTACTTAATTTTTACATTGCTTTATTAATCTTTATAAACCATAATAAACATTTTATACGTACATGTCAACTTACCACTCAATACATAAAGTAAACATAAAAGTACAAAATATTTTTACAACAAATATTATTTTAATACTGTATTAATTGGTTATAATTTTATTAAAAAAATTTTCATAATGTAGTTGAAGGAAATGGTGTAGATTTTATTTCAAACCGACATGTTTCGGACTAATTCCTTAGTCCCTTTTCAAGGCTATATTACATTTGTTAGGATCGCAGAACCTAATTTAAATAAAATAAAGAATATAATTTTAATTTTAATGTAATATAGCCTTGAAAAGGGACTAAGGAATTAGTCCGAAACATGTCAGTTTAAAAAAAAATCAACACCATTTCCTTCAACTACATTATACACAATCAGAATGGTGATATTCTTTATTAAAAAAATTTTCATTCAAAAAAAATAAATAAATAAATATATATATATATATATATATATATATATATATATATATATATATATATATATATATATATATATATATATATATATATATATATATATATATATATGTATTTCATTTCTAAACATAGTTCTTAAAAAACTTTTCTTACTTTATTTATGAGTATAAAATTATGTTTAAAATAACTAATTCTCTTTACAACTATATTTTGTTTTATTTTTATGAAAACAATTATTATACAATTTATATTATATACATTTTATTTAATACAATCTATATAAAATCTTTAAATAATACTGTACTTCAAATACTATTATAACAACATCCAACATTTCTCATTACATAATAAAACTTTGCAGTGTTAATGTAGATATAAACACTTATAATACCAAAAATATATAATAAAGGAAAAATGAGACACTTAGAACAAACTGCTTGTAAAAAAGGTCCCATTTAAATGGGACCTGGTCCCATTTAAATGGGACCTTTTGATTTTGGTCCCATTTAAATGGGATCCCATTTAAATAAGTCCCATTTAAATGGGATCCCATTTAAATGGGACCTATGAATAAAAAAAATTACAACAATTTTTTTAATAAATAAATACGCATCATTTCATATTTCTTATTTGAGCGGCGGTCTGACATGCGTAATTAAAAAATTAAAAAAAAATTATTAACGCATCATTTTTAATTGTTTTCGCGTGAGCGGCAGTCGGATATGCCACACACACACACACACACACACACACACACACGCACACGCACACGCACACGCACACGCACACGCACACGCACACGCACACGCACACGCACACGCACACCCACACGCACACGCACACGCACACGCACACGCACACGCACACCCCCCCCCCCCCCCCCCCCCCCACACCACCACACCACACACACACACACACACACACACACACACACACACACACACACACACACACACACACACCCACACACACACACACACACACACACACACACACACACACACACACACACACACACACACACACACACACACACACACACACACACACACACACACACACACACACACACACACACACACACACACACACAAATGCTTTTAGCTTCGTTATTAATTAAAAAACCTTGAATAAAGAAATTTTCTCTGGAATATATTTAACGATTTGAAAGATAAAAAAAATAAAAGTTTTTGGTAATGTTTAATCTAAATATTTCCTGGAAAATAGTTGTAATTTTAGTAGCAAACTTTACAAATTATTTTTCAAGATGTATAAAAATGACAATGTTTAGGGCATATGGCATGATTTTTATAAAAATTAATTGACTTAAGAGACAAATGGAATGAAAATTTAGTAAAATATACCTTTCTTTCAGCCGGATTTTTTTTGAAGCTTAAATCTTTTTTTCGAATTCTACCTTTTGTAGTTGACGATTTGGTGTGAGTAGTCGAAGACATTTATAAAATCAGAAAATTTGCCAAACAGTTTAAAAAATCTACAAATTAATATGTTATTTATTCCGTATATTTTCTTGGTTTTTTTTATTTTTCAAACAGTTTTTATGGCTTCTTGAGTTCGGCTACAGAAAAATAAATATCAAGTGCTTTAAAATAATATTCATAAACTAAAATAAAAATAATGTTTATTAAAAAAAGCAATAGAAAATCATAAGCATGCAAAGCGAAAAAAAAACGAGAATAATCTTTTATTTATTATTTTTTATAGAACTATACAAGCAGCTTTGAACAAGAACGAACTTCAATTGTGTGCACCTACCTAATAGTTTAAATTAAAAATTTAGATACTAAGGTAGTTGCTGTAACAATTTATTTATTAGGATTTATTTTTTTACAAAAACAATCAATTTATATTGTTTACATAGCAAGGTGATTAATTAAAATTAAGATTTTAAAATTTAAAAATATTAGCAAGCCTTTATCGAAAATCACAATATGCACTATTCATAAAAGAATAAAAATAAAAAAGTCGTTGTTTTTAATTTCACTTCATTTTTCTTTGTTTCGGTTAAATTTATATTTAGTTTGGGACCTTTTACGTTATAATTTTCTAACTTAGAAATAAACACACAAACTTAGAAATTAAATAGTAAAAAGCTTCCATGTTGAAAATCATATATAACTAGCCATGATAAATGCTCTATGAATAGAGCATAAAAAATTGGCACGTTTTTTAGTTACCAATCACTCCGAATTTCAAAAACCAAACTACCAAATTGTTTATTTGGTTCTCCAAAGTAAAATATCAAGACTGTTATGGTCAAAATGATTATTATTAATCATTATGATTATATCATTATTGTTATTATTATGTGGTTTTTGTGGCAGGCTGCCGCCAGAGGTGTTGGCCGCTTAACGCACACCGATTCACCTCTCTCTGACAGCAGCACCTTAGTACATTACTATAAAAGGAGGGACTAGATATAAATAAAACCAAACTTGTGGCAGGTTTTTTGTAGAGGGTTAGTAGGGGTTAGTAGAGATTAAAAAATACTTGATAAATATATTTCCTAAAGTTTATAATTGTAAGAAGTACCGATAAATTAGAGTCCCTATTAGTTGTTTATACACCGGTGGAACTCCAGGCGTTTAGGCTTGACGCATTCTTAGATTCAGTTTTGTTCTGCTTAATCTTGCCTGAGAATTAAACAAAATATTTGACGTGACCTGAAAAACTAAAAAGAAAATAAAAAATAAAAACATATAGCCAATGAAACACAAAGTACACAAAATTATAATAAGATAGAAACCTACCTGTTACTGCCTGCAGAGGCAAAAGCAAGACAGAATACAAACATACAATACATGTTCATTCAAGCCAAAAATGCAAAAAATAGAGTAAAATTGCATATACTTGAGCACAAAACACACACACACATAAACAAGCGCAAATAAACAACAAGAAATACACCATAAATGCACCCTAAATACCACTATTACCCTTATAATTACGCAATACGAATACATACATGGAACAAACAAGCGCACATACACATAGACTGGCGCATATACACGCGGACACACACACACACACACACACCCATGAGCGCATGTATAGATAGACACAGATAAACAAACACTACCGCGTAAGCACACGCCCAACCACACGCACACACACAAACACACACACACACACACACACACACACACACACACACACACAAACAACACACACACGCACGCACACACACACACACATACACACACACACACGTACACACACACGTACACACGCACAAAGACGACTAACCCCACATACAATTTAAGAATGAGCTTAATAGTAAACAACTAAGCAATACCAAAAAACAAGAGGGCCAGCAGTACAAAGTGATTGAATATTTGATTAAATTTGGTTTTGATTATTAGCTGTAAAAGGTGAGTGTTTAGAAAAATAGAGCAAAATTAAATTTTTTTTTTGATAAAAAAGAATATTATAGAGTACTATAGGTGCTGCGTACCGAGCCACTTAACGACTGAGTCAATTAAGTGTAGCAGCTAAGGCAGAAACACACCAAAAAAGGTCTGTTTCGCCTTTTACGGAAATTTTCTGTGATTTTATAACGGTAATAAACCATTTGTCAACCCTCCTCCTTACGCCTGGAATTTAGACAGGCGCTCCTGGTTTGGGACAAGCACCAACCCTACAGTGCAGTCGGTGGCGGAGTTATTGTTATTATTATGATTATTATGATGATTATTAGTGTATTGGAAATTAGTGTTATTTCAAATTTCTTTAATAGTCTGTTATATTTTGATCCAAAACTCAACAGTAAATTGTTTACGCCTGATAATATTTCCTTGTCTTAAAAACTACATACTAAATGAAAGTAAAATGTTGTTTTGTATATAATTAAAATTCCTTCTTAATGTTTTACGTATACGCCGAAACTGTTAATCAACGAATTTATATGTTTAATAAACCAAACTAAAGTTTAAAAAATAATTTCAAAGAAGAAAAACTGTTTTTTCATAGTTTAGGAATTCGAATGTTTTAAAAAACCGAACATTAATTGCAAACTGTTTTTTTGATTTTGTTAATTCTTTAAAAGAAAAATTGCGGATTTTCTTAAGAAATATTTGCTTCAAAAGCGCGGAAGATAACTTTTAATTTTTCTATTCTATTTTTTAATACTTCTTTCGACACTCAGGAGTAAGATTAACATTGGAGCTTGGCAAAAAAAAGGGAAGAGGGTGTGAGCAAGGCAAGAGGCGTGCCGGACGGACCTACCCAAGGTTGATAGAAACCCTGGAAACTGGCAAACTCAACAAGATTAACATTGGCAATAAGGTGATTATTAAAATCTTAAGTTTTTTTAAGGGGTTGGGTCTATTTAAATAATATTTTTACAGTAAATAAAACAGTATTTACAGAAAAACTAAAAAGAACCTTTTTCACGAAACTAGATCACAATATGTTTCAATATTCGTCAGCTATAAAATAGGGTTGTTTTAAGAGAACAATATAATTACTTTTTATGAAAAATTTAAATTTAAAAAACCATTTAAATATCAGTGCTAATATAATTTTTAAAAATTAAATAGAACGCTGATTTTTTTTTCAAATTTTCGTGTATTCACAAAATATAAGTCGTTAAAAAAATTGAAGTTAAAGTTTGCTGAAAATGATTTAAAGAAAAATTTTAAAAAACGTGTTTGTGTGTCTGTGTGGCATATCCGACCGCCGCTCACGCGAAAACAATTAGAAATGATGCGTTAATAAACTTTTTTTTGTTTTTTAATTACGCAAGTCAGACCTCCGCTCAAATAAAAAAACAATATAAAATAATGCGTATTTATTAATAAAAGAAACTGTTGTAATTTTTTTTATTCATAGGTCCCATTTAAATGAGATCCCATTTAAAAAGGTCCCATCTAAATGGGATCCCATTTAAATGGGATCCCATTTAAATAGGTCCGATTTAAATGGGACCCCATTTAAATGGGATCCCATTTAAATAGGTCCCATTTAAATGGGATCCCATTTAAATGGGATCCCATTTAAATAGGTCCTATTTAAATGGGATCCCATTTAAATGGGATTACAGGTTAAATAAAACATACAGGTTAATAAATAAAAGATTAATATCCTGACATATATAAATTTTAAAAGTTTTAAGTGAAATAACTCTGAAAAATAAACAACAAGATATTTAAAAAAAATCAAATGTAACACATTGGTATACTTAAAAATCAAAATTTATTTCCTCTATATATCCTGAAATTTGTTCAGTTAATGAAAGCGCAGTCAGTTTTTTAACATAACGTGCTGCAAAAAATGAAACTCCTCAGCAGAAAATTTAAAGACTTCAGACTGAGGAGTTAAAGTCTGTGCACACGCAAGCAATTTTGGTTCCGTAGAAAAGTTTCCCAGTTCACTGTTTGTTACTTTTCTTTTAGAGAAGGTAAATCGAGTTTTAAACTAAATTAAATAATCCAATATTCCGAGTTTGACCGGTCCAAATGACACCGAACATTAAAAAAATTGTATTCAAGGCATTGTTTTTCATTTTTTACATATTTTTTTCATAGTTGTACCAAGTATAATTTACGAAAAACACATAAAATTAATAATACCGGCTAACAGCGTGTTAAAACTAAAAAATGGCGCCTAAATTAAAAAAAAACTATTAGTTTCTCAATATTTGTAACAATTTTACAGTAGTTTGTGATATTAAATAGTTGAAATAACAGTTTGTGAAATTGCAACTTCACAAAATAAAGAGAAAGGATTTTACAAACGGGTCTAAGAAAGTATTCAGAAAATTATAAATATACATGTACGTTTGTATGAATCATCTAATTTTATACACATATATACATTCAAACACTACTAATCCTTACACTCTATACAACTCGTATAATAAATATCTCCCCTCCTCTCTTCTATTAACTCAATAGTAACCCCCACCATGCCCGCTGCTCGCTCAGTAACGTAAAATTTGTTTGTGAAACCGTTAACTTTGCCCGACAAATCACCTACGTCGCTTAGTTTTTTAAACAAAAAAATCGAAAGTTTTAAGTAAGTAAAACGCAATGTCTCGATAAATACTGCACCAATCTTAACAATCAAGCTATCAAATCAAAATAAAAATATTCACTTTCCTTAAATGAATATTTTGTAATTTAAATTGTTATACTCATTCAGCAATACTTTAATACTGAATTATCGAAAAAATAAAAAAACACCATTTTTATGGGGGTCATATCTCTTGAACCACTGGAAATATTTTGATGAAAATCCTAGTTAAAACCGAAACACGCTTTTTAAACTGTTATTAATAAATAGTTATTTTTTTGTTTTCATTACGTCAGCGCCCAAATTAGTCTCAGTACTAGAATGCATTTTTAATTAGTGTATGATTAAATTCCTTTTTTAACAAAAATAAAACAATAATAAAACATAATTGTTGCAATTTATGCTATTTGAAATATTTTATGTTTTAACATGCAGATTAATTTATACTTATAACAAAAAGCCTGAAAAATTTGATAACATTACGTGAAAAAACATCATCTAAGAATAACAGGCAACTGATTACAACCCTTTACAGGCGACGAAAATTTTTATAAAGCTCATTCAAATAGTAATATTGAGAATTTTTTGCATTCCGTCCTAAATTTTACAAATGGGCGAACGACTGACAGCTTAAAATTTCCTTCGAAAAATGTATTGTTTTAAGAGTTGGAAATAGTTCGTGTGGTCCTATTTAATAGGAATTGGGAACACTTCGCTCCCGTCCCACTTCGCTTCTGGCAAAGTTTGTGAACGCACTTTTTGCGACGCTCTTAAAGATGGAAACCCTACATTTTACTAAGCCTAAGCAAAACCTAAAAATCAAACAAATCTTTTTTGTGATAAACTAATAAAATTGGCCGAAATAAGCCAAGAGCGAGGTTGATCCCAGCAAAAAATAATAAATTTGCAAAAATTTCCTGGGAGCGAAATGGGTCAGGAGCGAAGTAGCGGGAGCGAAATGGGCCGTTCTCATTTATTACTCATTATCTGATACTTCAATTGTAACTGTTGATTAAATTTCTGAATTGAAAAAAATTTAGACAAAAAAAAAATTAAAATTTTTTTGTTCTTACATACCTAACTAAAAACGCTTGTTTTCGTGCTTGCCTCATTTCAAGATGTTTTAAAACTGAAAATTTCTTTTTCTTACTGTGTGCTTTTAAAACCTATGTGCATATACCACTAGAGTCTAATAAAATGCAGTAACACACGTAGATTATATTGTCAGTTTTAATTACCTTAAATCTTTCTGAAAAATCGCATATTTACTGCTTACAAAAACCAAAGACATTATTTTACTTAATTGTAGATTACATCTTAAGAGAAGCACAGAAACATGTCATTTTTAATTTTATTTTTTATTGAGTATTTTTTGTTCATTTATTATCCCTTGAATTATTACTTTTCAAAGAATAAATAATATTCAGCTGGTTGAACTCTTTAAAACCCTTTGGAAACAAGCAATAGTAATTCCAATTTACAAAAAGGGTTTAGTTTATAATTCTGAAAACTACCGACCTATAAACTTAACTATTGTAGACTGCAAAACCAAAGGTATCGATTATAGCTGAAAGCATTTTAAAATATTTGCGTTCCAATAATCTATTAACCAAAGAACAATTTTGTTTTTTGTCAAAACGTTCAACAGGATTATAACTCCTTTATTGTCTGAATAGTTTGACTAAATATCTACAACTCAAAAAGCACGTAGATATTGTATGCATAGATTATGCAAAAACTTTTGACGAAGTATGCCACAATAAACTTTTAAAAAAGTTGAAAGCTTACGGAATTAATTATGAACATTTAAATTGGATAAAACAATATCTTTATAACCGAGAATTTTGTGTTTGTGTCGCTGATTTGTTTGCAAATGACACCAAAATGTTTTGTGCTTTTACCAAAATGAAAGTAAAGATCGATTTATTGAGTCCTTAAGAAAATTTTGTGAATGGTTTGAAAAATGGCAGTTGTCAGTCGCCTTCTAAAAATGTAGCGTTTTAAGTCTCGGCGACTCTAACCCAAAACACGTATATTGTTTAGGAAATTTTGAACTAGAAAACGTTAACTTCATAAAAGTGTCATTGTCACAAACAACTTAAAATTTAGTATGCACTGCAAAAAAATTTCTAAAAAAGCGCTTACAAAAAATGAGATTATTATTTTGAGCTTTTAGATTCAAGAGTGTTACGGCCTTGCTGAAGGCATATACCACATACATCAAACTGATGGTTGAGTACGAAACAAGTGTTTGATCTCCCCATCTTAAAGAAGACATAAAAAAAGTAAAAAAAGTGCAAAGAGTATCTACACCCAGGCTGTATGCTTGATGTGGCCTATTAAAATTGTCATACCGTCAAAGATTGGAACATTTAAATCTTGATAGTTTAGAATTGAGAAGAGTAAAATTTGAATCGATAAATACCTACACAATTCTGAATAATCTAACTGATTTAAACAAAAATGAGTTTTTCACTACATGTAACTCCTCTAGACGTGGCAATGGGCAAAATCTCTATGTTAAAAAATGTCGTTTGGATAATCGTAAATTTTTTTTCTGTAAACTAATAGAGTAAATAATTGAGTTGTAAACTGGCAAAATAAATTAGAAGAAAAACATGTAAATGAAAAACTTTATGTTCATTTAAACTAAAACTAGATTCCGTCAATTTTGACTAATTCCAAATTTGATTTTTGACATATGTAAATTAAATTTACTGGTTTATTTT
>JASAMX010005777.1:22500-50430 GCA_030248175.1 Microlaimidae sp. YZB2_3
CAGCTACCTTTTGTGAGAGTTGGAAAGGAAATTTGTGTAACGTTTAATCGAAAATGAGGAGATCTGGAGCGGGAAATGTGAAAATTCGAGCTAAAAACCAAAAATTTGGTAAGAGAAGTGGGAAGCTTAAAACCAAAAATTTGAAATAACTAAATCATTTTGCTAAGTCAATTATACGCCTAGCCTAAACAGTTTGTTTGTTTCCTTATTTTGACTCTAAGTATCCATTTTTGCAGCTCCATGTTTTTAGAAAATTTCAACGGCTTCAAGGTAATTACCAACATTGTGACCGTACAGTAAAAACTACGGTTTTCTAAGAACGCCCGTTCCTGTCCACTAACCATGTTACCTTGATACCGTGGTATCAAGTTGTTAAGATTTGTGTTTTTTTTTTTCAAATATTTTTTTCTTATTTCAGTAACATTTTGCTTTGACGTGCTAATATAAAACGTACAGAACAGATTAAAACCCTAAAAAACTCAAAATATGTTTTGTTATTATTTTTATATTTCTTTTACCTCACAAACCAAACTGTGTGCACTAAATTTGAAAAGTATACTTGTTTCACCTAAAAACAAGCATAATTCGAAAGCTCATTTGAAATTTCTAAAAAAAAATAAATGCTTAAGTGCTTATTAATTCATTAATGTGTTGCCTAGTTCAAAAATTAGTATAACCGTTTGTTTTTATTTTTACAATTTACTTAACTTACAGCAAACTATTTACTATATATTCTAAACTAAAGTTTAGTTTTATGTGAATCAGTTTTCCATAATCACGCACGACGTAAAGATTCTTCACTTTGCAAAAAACACTTGTTGACTTGTTTAAACCTACGTATATAAGTTAAAAAAACTATTATGGTGCGTTCCAAAAACAATAATACTTAAAAGAACCTTGTAAATATTTTTTAATGAAAAATTAATACAAACCCTAAATCCTAAAAGCATTAAATTAATCAATACCAAAACTTTTCCTACTACACAAAAAAGTAAAATTTTTGTTTGTATAATTTCAGACCCAATTTTGCAGAAAAATTAAAAAAATTAGCAAAAGAACATACATTTTTGGATATTTTTAATAATAAATAAATTTTTAGTGTAATAAATAATGAAAAATTTTGTCAGCAGATTATTTCAGGAGAACAAATAAATTGTATAAAATGCAGGTGATAAAAGTAAATATATGTTTCCGCCATTATTCACAAAATTTTTTAAGCAGTTTTTGGTGTATATTTGAAATTGTTTTACCTCCTGTGGCTAAGGAAGTCACCACCCAAGTCCTGGCTGACATTAAGTATTGACTAGCGACACTCAGTGTTGTCGTTTTGCGCAGGTATTATGACAAATATTTCTTCTTCTGCAGACAGCCTCACTGAAATAAAATATGAAATGAGTAACTCCTTTGTAACTTTGCATTATTGTTGTGCTCAGCAAGCAATGCTTAAACTACACAGATTTAATCCGGACGGTAAAAGGGTGACTTGACGTTGTGCTAGTTAACTTAATACTTACAACTTTAACTGAGATTTTCTGCGTGGTTTCTCATTAAATCTAAAAATTAGAGGTTATGTGGTAAACAATCAAAACAAACCCATCACTTATATTACACTATTTAAAACAACCATGTTAAACAACCAAAACTTAAGTTTTTATTTAGAATTTAGTACCCGTCGTTTTAGTCTGTTATTATACGGTCCCCACTTTTTTATTTCCTGCACAATTCTATTTCAATATCTGGTTTTCAGAGATATCTCTGAAAACCAGATATTGAAATATAGGAATATTAAGTTAAATATATATTTAACTTAATAGTCCTAGAAAACAATCAGCCGTTTTCAAACACTTGCCAGATCAAAAAGGCTATTTGGTAAATTTTTAGAAAAAAAAAATCTCAGATCAAAATGTTCAAAGTTCAAAGTTGTTTTTTCTGGTATAAAAACATTACGCAACAAAGAAAAGCAATAATTACTAACAAAATTATTTGTTTAAAATGCGAACTATTCTATGCATATAAAATAAAAACACAATACTAAAAAAACACGATTTACTAGAATATGATTCAAAGGCTTAATTATATAAGCCATTATATTACCACTTAGCAACTCTGTAATTGAACTGTTTTGTTGATCCCATCTCCAGACAAAAAACTAATATAAAGCTTTGCGTCATCCGCAAAGAGTTTGATTTGTGAATGGTGGATACAATCAATTATATCGTTGATATAGATCAGGAACAAGAATGGTCCAAGTACAGACCCTTGTGGAACAGAACTGATGACTTCATAACACGTTGATTTTTGGTCATTTAATACAACCTCAAATTGTTTTCCAACTAAAAAAGATTCAATCCATCTTACAAATTTTCCGGTTACTCCATATTTTTAGTTATACAAAAGTTTTTGATGAGACACAGTATCAAACGCCTTAGCAAAATCAAGATAAATAACATTAATACTTTATATTATTTAAAACGGAGGCCAGTCATTTATAGTTTCTAGCAATTAAGTTATGGTTAAAATTTTAACTTTAAAGCCATGTTGGCACCTTGACAAAAGTTTTTAAAGAAAACGAAAAGTTCATCTTTAACTAACCGCTCCTTTAGACTACGACTTAAGACTTAAGGCTTCCAGTTCACAGCTACCTAATAAATGACTTTAGACTTAAACATTTTTTATTGGAAATTTTAATTAAAACATCGAATTAATACATTTAATCACAATTTGGTCAATTTAAATTTGTAGTTAAGTCATCTTAAGTAATTTGTTAGAAATGACAAAACATCATATTTATTCAGATTTTAAATACAATTATCATGAAACTGCATCTTAAAAACGATTTGTTTGTGTTGTTTTAAATTATTTGCTTAGAGGATATTGAATACAATACAAATCTAAGTTGATCCATTCAAACTATGATAATAAAAAAAACAAATATTTATTTATTACCTTTTATAATATATTTTTGATTTAACAATATAGTTTGAAATACTATTGTTTTGTACTTTTTGCATTTAAGATGGTGCATTGCAAATAGGTTTGACAAATAAAACACATTTTTTCAAGAAAAGTCTAAATAAATTATGACTTCAAAATTTAAAAATTCAATAATTCACGATTTTTTAACTGCGCAGTTTTTTTAAGTTTCTAAGTTTTTTCTTTTATTTATAATGGATTTTTGGTTTTATCTCGATTTTCTGACTAAATGTTTCAAAACAATGTTTAATTTGTAGTTTTGTTTAAAAAACATTCATTTTTCACAAAAAAAAATTTGTTTTTTAATCTTTAAAAAGAAAAGATTTAACTAAAGTCTGAAGTCAAATTATAACATGATTCAATTTTTAAGTGTAAAGAGATAAGTCTTAAGCGTAAAGTCTTAAGTTTTAAGTCAAGCTGTGAAGCAGACCATAAGTCATAAGTCTCCACTCTTAAGTCTAAAGTCCTATGTCTTAAGCCGTAAGTCTGAGCTGTGAACAGCGCTTAATGCGATTTTACAATCAGAAGGAAAAATCCCGTCATCAAAGGAGCTTTGAAAATAACTGATAAAGGTTTAGAAATGACGCATGCTAACTTTTTAAAAAAGTTAGCTGGAAATCCATTTCTATTTGATACTTGATATTTCTTATTTGATCCAATTCGTTTTTAATACAAATAACAGAATACAATTTTTCAATATTTTTTTGTAAATAATGCTGCGGGCCAAAACATGTAATGAGACAAAAGGCTAAACTGCACTTTAAGCAAAACAGTAAACTATATATATATATATATATATATATATATATAGTTTATGCTACATTTTGATTGGTGTATATATATATATTTATATATATATGATGTTTCTACCTTCCAATATCATACTCCGGAGTTCCGGCCATTTAAAACGATTTAAATATATATAGCCATTTGAATATATATAGCCATTTAAATATATATATATAAAACTATATATATATATATATATATATATATATATATATATATATATATATTTATCAAAAAGATCAAAATAATTGTGTTTTTTTTTGGCTGAAATATTTTTTATATCTTGAAAAATTCGAAATTTTATGACTTTAGTCTTTTCTTTAAATCTTCCATAAACCTTGGAAAAAGCAATAAAAAATGCGTTATTTGTTTTTACTTCATATTTTGCCAAACTTTTTTTTGTAAAGCAACAAACAATAAACTAAATCTTTAATGTTTCACAAAAATTTTTTTTAAGCAAATTTTTGATAAAAATAGATGTTATTCTACAGAATTGGTGTTTATTTAGCAAAAAAAATTTCTACAAATAATGTTCCTTTGTTTTTAGAAACTTTTTATTAAGAACAGTATGTTTTTATCTTTTTTTGAATTAATTCAGCTACTTTTATTTGCTTAGAAAATATAATTATTACAGTTAAGTATAAAAGTCTTTGATTTAGCATAAAAAATATGGCAATATGTTTTGTTTGCTGCAAAGTACTTCTTTTGTATATTTGAATATTAAAACGTTGAATACTTTATAACACCACGTAGTACAGTCGTCGGAAAACGCGCGGAAAACGGTGAAAACAACAGAGAACTTTTTTTAATTCTTGCATTACTGATGACAAAATTAATTCAAAGTTTTATTTAAAAAATAATAATAAGTGTCGGTGGCGCGGCAGCGCCAGCGACACTTATTATTATTTTTTTATTTATTATTAATTCTTGCATTACTGATGACAAAATTAATTCAAAGTTTTATTTAAAAAATAATAATAAGTGTCGGTGGCGCGGCAGCGCCACGCGGCGGTTTAGCCTCACAGCACCGTGCACACTATAATTAGAGAACGTCGCGAAAATTTTTAGTAATTTATGTTTATCTTCTATTTATTATTATATTTCTAACGCTCATGATCTTAAAATCAATATCCTATCATCGTTCACGTTGCCATTTAACCCCGCGGTACCACACCAACGATAATCAGAGAATCTGAATAAAATTTGTGAGTTATGTTTATCATTTTCTTCTTCTAATTTTTTTATTCCAAAGAAATAATTGCAATCATCTGTGGCGCTGGAGCGCCCACTGCGATTTAGCCCCACGGCCCCGCGACAACTATAAGTAGAGCACCTGGTAAATTTTGTAATTTATGTTTATCATCTTTTTCTTCTTATTATTATTTATATTTCAAAAAATATAATTCCAATCATCGGTGGTGTAGGGGTGCCACACTGCAATTTAACTCACGGCACCGCACCAACTATACTTAGAGAACGTGAGTAAATTTTGTAATTCATGTTCATCATCTTCTTGTTATTATTATTTTTACTTTAAAATTTATAATTGTAATCATTGGCGCACGCCATCGCGCCAACTATATTTAGAGAACGTAGGTAAACTTTGTCTTGAGCGCCACAGCACCGCACTTACTAAATATTGTAACTACTCACCGGCAAATATTGTAATTTAAATTCATCTTCTTCTTATTATTATTTATTTTTATTATAAACGAATCATCGGTGGCGCGGGAGAGCCACAGGGAGACTAAGCCCCAAGGCACCGCCCAAACTATAATTAAAGAACGGGGATAAATTTAGTATTATGTTTTTCTTCTCCTTATTATTAATATATTTTTTTCACACGCTTATATCTTAAAATCAGCATTCCTCCCTCGTTACTGATTGATCAAAAAAAAAACAAAAAAAAAAACATGGGTTCCTTGTAAATAGTAGAAAATTGCGCAATACTTCTTAGAACTACTTTTTATTGATAAATAATATATGTTCTATTGATAATATTAAAATTGTTAAAAAAGTATATCTCGGCAAAGGAATGATTATAAACATATTTCATTGCGCAGCTAAAACTACAGTTTATTAGGCTATTTTTTAATTTAATTCAAAAAAAGTGGTAGAGTAGCGTTGAAAAATGCTCTAAGAATAAAGCAGAAAAAAGGGGCGATTTTTCCCCAGGCGTATGTTTAGACAGAAAAGATGTGGACTAGTCTGAGATGGACATTATGTGGACTATAGGAATTTCGCATTTCGTTTGGGCAGCTGCTCAATAAATAAAAATTTCTACCATATGATAATGATTTGTTTATACATTGATTTAATCACACAGCACTGTTGCATTTTATTTAGTTTGATGAAATGTCAATTGAAAAAATCATACTCACAACGATCTTTGACAAGCGCGAAATCGCCACTTTTTCAAATTTATAGTTGTTTCTTACACATACAAATATAACCTTCTAATTGAAAAAGTGGCGATTTCGCGCTTGTCAAAGATTGCTGTGAGTATGAGTTTTTCAATTGACATATCATCAAGCTAAAAAAATGCAACAATGCTGTGTGATAAGATCAATGTATAAACAAATTATTATCATATGGTAGAAATTTTTATTTATTGAGCAGATGCCCAAACCAAATGCAAATTTCTTATAGTCCACATAATGACCATCTCAGACTAGTCCACATCTTTTCTGTCTAAATATACGTCCAGGAAAAAATCGCCCCTTTTTCCTGCTCTGTTCTTAAATCAATTTTCAAGGCAAGTTTGTAATTCTTCAATATTCGTCTAAAATTGCTCATTTTTAGTTTGGTGTTAGCCATATTTTGATTTTATTGAAACAGCCTACCAAATTTTGTCATTTTCTACAAAATTATTCTTATTTGCTGAAGCAATTTATGACTTTTCTTTTTATTCCTTAATAATTATTTAATGGCCTCTGGCCTTTCAGTATGCCTTGCTGATTTGCGCCACAAATTTTGCTAAGGTTGATTACTACCAAATGCGCTATTACTGTAGAAAACCACAATCATCGTCACCTATTCGTCGTTTATCTCCGAGAAAAAACTCTAATTGCTCTGAAAGCCCTATTTCCACCAGCGACCTCTCAGACGATATCGCCCAAAATGGGCTCGCCATCAGCCGACTCAACAGTAACTACCAGAAGGACATCCTCGCCATCCTTACGAAACTGGAAATCTTTTCAGAAGCAACAAAAGCTGTTTGGCAACTAATGTTCAGAACACTAATTATGCGACAGCCGTAAAAACAGAATCCCGGCCTCTCAGGCCCCAGTTTATTACGCAATCAGAGAAGTATTCAAGGAAAAGGAGCTGAAAACTCAACTGATTTTATTAAATTTTTCGGAACATCAAGGCGAATCAATTAACGGATTGTTCTCCATTCTCAAGGATTTCTTTGAAAAATTAGGACTGGATGAACACTGGAAGTTTGTAATGACCGCAGAACGGCTGGGTAAACATAGGAGTCAGGAAAGGAGCACGCGGCCGCGGCTTGTTAAAATTACAATAACGAACTTTTCTGGTCAAGGCGCCGCCAGTTTATTCAATCACTTCACGTCATTGTTTAATGCCTGAACTTTCACTCAAGGTAGGAGGGCTTTTTCTCCATGCATCAATGCCATTTAATAAACCAAAAAATATGCAAGTTTGCCGCTCAATGCGAAAGGAAGCCTTGGGAAAAACAAACAAATTGAATGAAAAAGGTATTTCTGACACCAGTTTCTTCGTTGAAAAGGATCAAAAAGGTGATTACTTTTATGCTAAATTTGAACAAGATGTAAATCAAAAAAGTGGGTTCAGACTGAAAAATTTTTATAATTTAATAGGGTAAAGGGATGGATTTCATTATATTCAAAATCAAGTGATTATAGTCAAAGCTTTTTAAAATGTGTCTGCACAAATATTCGTAGCGTTTTTAGCACTAATAATAGAAATTCTATTAACTTTTTGCTATTTTAAAATTTGAATTTATTTTACAATTTGATTTATTCATTTTTACGGAAAACTGGTTAAAACCTGAAACATCGAATTACTTACTTAATCATGATAATTTTTATACTGTTTTTAGACGTGAAAAACTGGAAAGGGGTGTTGCCAGAGTTTAAGCTTCCAAATGATTTTTATTCTTTTGAGCTTTTAGTGATCAAGACTATTGGCGATCAATCATCGCGGATTGCATGTGTTTATTGCCCTCCAAATGCTACAAATTGTTACACTTAACTGTTTTGTGCAGCGAATAACGAATACAAATATTCCTGTTACTTTTTTTGGCGATTTTAACATTCGCTAAAAGTTTTGAATCAACACCACTAATAAAACTACGATTTCCAAATCACTTGGTGTATCATTAATGGAACTTTCCTTTGAATTTAATTGAATTTTATTTTGTTAAAATAACAGGAAACATACATAAGCTAGTTAAAGTTATTCCTTTGACCAATTAGTTTATCATCCCACTAGGGGGTCTAATTTTTTCCATTTAATTTTTAGTATTTCAGATCTGCAGGTGTCTAATATCTTACTTACAGAACCTCTTTTTGATACCCATCATAATAACACTGAATTTTTATATGAAGGCTCAAAAGACAAAGAATCAAAAAAATCTGCTAAATATCGCGACTATAAGCACGCGGATTGGGTATCAATGAATAATTATTTTAATAATATATACTTTTTAACTCTTTTTCAATCTAGTGCTAATGCTGAAATGCTTTGGCATATTATTAAATCTGAAGTTAACAATGCTATTCATATGTTTATTCATTCAAAACAAAAACTTGTCAACAAAAAACTGGTTCATTCCAGGTAAATTTCAATCATTTTACGTAAAAAAACGAATTTAGAAAAAAGCGAATGCATCCCTTAATCAAGCTAAATACAATAAACTAAACCGAAAATATAAGACTGAAGTTAATAGATTAGTTGAAAAGCGTGAAAGAAAAATATTGTTTATAATGTCTAATTTAAAAACAAACACAAACACAAACAACACCACAAAAACAACACAAAACAAACCCCCACCCAAAAAAACCAGACAACATTAAGTTTGTTAACACTCAGTGTAACAATAAAAAATTCAAATTGAATCAACTCTTCCATCATTAAAAGATTCAAATGGTAAACTTAAATTCAACTTTTTGCCAAAACTTTAATCAAGACTAATTACGCAACCCACACTTACAACAAAGTTGAAACAGGAGATACTCTTAAAAATCTTAAATTTAAACCGGATTTGGTATATAAGTGTCTGAAAAAACAAAAACGGAAAACTAGTAAAACTCCAGACAACCTTCTCCCAACGCTATTTAAAAATCTAGCTAGATCCTTAGCAAAACCACAACTAGCGTTTTTAAATTTGCATTTCAAACTCAAACCTTACCATACACTTTGCTAACTGCGGATGTAATTCCACTTTTTAAAAAGGCTTGTCCCAGTGATGCTAACAATTATAGACTTATTTTTTCAACATGTATTGTTTGAAAAATCATGAAAAGTGTGATATGACCAAATTTTTGATTATCTTAAAAACAAAAAGTTGATATCAAAAGATCAACATGGATTTTTACATAAGATATCAATTTGTTCTTTACTCCTTGAATCTTTTAATGCTTGGAATAAAGCATTTGATAAAAGTTTTATAGTCGATACTGTTTTTATTGATTTTAGTAAAGCCTTTGACTCAGTTTGTCACAACAAACTTATTTTGAAAGTAGAATCCTACGGAATTCAAGGTGATTCGCTGAAATTAGAATCCTACGGAATTCAAGGTAATTTGATAAAATGGATTTCAAGGTTTTTAAATCACAGAAAGCAGCGTGTAATTTTAGGTGATAGTTATTCTCCATATAAAAATTTCGTTTCAGGCGTTCCCCAACCGGTTTTGGGACCTCTACTTATTTTTCTATTTATTAATAATTTACCAAGTAAAATTAGGGGTGGTTTATGTAAAGTTTCCGCCGACAACGTTATATTGTATAATAGAAGATCAAAATCATGTGAAAATCACTACTACAAGATACTTTAAATAGATTAATTGCTTGAGCGCATAAATGGCAACTCAATATAGCCGAACATTAATGTTCTGTTTTTTATATGGGTTTTAACAATCCAAACTTACTTGTGTACATTAACAATAAGCAATTAAATGATAGCACTGAATCCAAAGATTTGGGTGTCTTAGTAAACGGTAATTAAAAATCTTCAGAGCATTGTAGACTTGTCACTAAAAAAGCTTTACATATTGTCACAATGATTTTCCATTGGTTTCAAACCAATAATAATTTACGCTTTAACTACTGCTTTTCAATTCTACGTCCGTCCCATATTATAGTACTGCTTGCAGGTTTGGTCTCCTTATTTTTTCAAAGATTTTAATATAGTTAAGCACATGCAAAATACTTTACTACACCATTATACTAAAGATGTAATTTTCCAAAAAAAATTATACTTGACAGCTAGCAGACTTCAATTTAAACTTCTAGAAATTCGTCCTATAAGAATTGATGTAACTATGTTTTTTAAAATTATAAATAATTTAAATGACTTTTGCTTTGAAGATTAAAAACGATCATTCGCTTAAGTTGAATTTACCTAAAGTATCTAATAATTTGTCTTTGTTTTCTTTTTCTTCTTCAAGTGAAAAATATTTGAATTTTCTACCTAAAAATGTTGCTGAAACTATGACATTAAATGTTTTCAAAAGAAAAATTAGAAATAGTTGATTTCAAAAATTTTATTAAATTTTATGGACTGTGAGTGTTTCTCTCTCTTTATTTACACTAAGCTAATCAATATGTTGTATTTCCGGCAACCATTTTTCTATATATGTGTAATTTTTACCTGTTTTTTTTGTTAATGACGCTTTTTTTACTAAACTTCTGGGTCTTTTTTTTTAAATTCTGAACTGAAACTCATATATTTTTTGTTTTTTTTTTCAATCAAACTTTATGCCTTGTAAATGATTTTTGATAAATGTTTGTTGTTTTTTTTCTCTTTATTCAGCGTTCGCCTAAGCCTAAGTAAAGACTTTTAATTCAAAGATGG
Source organism: Microlaimidae sp. YZB2_3 (assembly GCA_030248175.1). Lineage (NCBI taxonomy): Eukaryota > Metazoa > Nematoda > Chromadorea > Desmodorida > Microlaimidae > Microlaimidae sp. YZB2_3. The sequence continues at coordinate 33,322 of JASAMX010005777.1, forward strand.
ATTATGCCTATTCCCAATCGCTTATACATAACTCCTACAGTATTTATTACTAATAATAAAATTAACAAAAATAAAATTTAAAAAAGAATATAAATTTAGATACATTGCACAAACTTAATAGGGCCCCATGAGGACAATATATCGAAGGCGATATTTGTTTGTCCTAAGTGGATGACCACAATTTTGGGATTTTTTATTAAGGCGCGTCTATATTGTTCACCACATTTAAAGAAGTTTTCCCAATTGGCTTTGTTTAAATTGACACTAGCCTTAAATAAGGCTATTTTTTACCAATACATGTGACACTTACTAAAGACTAAAAAATTTCAAGTAAACTAAAAACATTAAAAAAGAAACCTTGTAACAAGACTATAAAGAAGGTTTTGTATAGTTGTGTTATATGATTTGTTTTTGTTTTGTTGTTTGTGGCACTGCTATATTGATTGTATTGATTTTATTTTATGTATTTATAATATAAAACAAAAAAATCTAAGTCGTTACGTAACCGCTTAAATTAAGTCTCACATTAAAATTATAGATTTCAATAATCCGATATGGGTTTTGCCCCATTAAGGAACTTGCCCGATTCGGGACTTAAATTTGTTTTAGCAATTTATACAAATATATATTTTCCCTAAATCTTTAGTGGTATAATTTTTGTAATAAAAGCAAAAACTTAAAAACTAAAGTTTAGCTAATGTCATATAAAATATTAACTAATTTTAGCTAAAACAATAAAAAGTAAAGTAGATGATAACTAAATAAAATAAAAAAGACTTACAACAAGTTACAAAAATAATAAAACAATTTTATAATAAAGCTAAGCAAAATTGAGATAAATACATTATATTACTTTTACATAAAGCATTAGCAAAAACTAGCACCATTTTGAATATGTTAAGTATGCTAATATTTCATGTTCTTTGTAACCCATAAGAATGCTAGAATAGGGATGAGGTAAAAAATTTTTAAAATGTAAGCCATTCTTGTGTAGCACCATTACATTCCAATTGGGACCCAGTTCATCTCGTATTAATGGAGCTGCCAAATCGCCTTCAGTTCTAAAAAAACAAACCAGCATAAAAATAACTAAAAAGAACTTTAAGAAAATTAAGTATATTCTATTCTATTCTATACTAGTTTTTATATTCTATTATAAAACATTGAAACTAAAACAACTATATTAGTTATAAACTTTTCCGACTATTACGTACTTAAATAGGTTAAAAAAATGTTTAAAACTGGAAGTGAAACATTGTTATATTTTTAATAATTTTTGACTGGATTTTAATCAATTTAATGTCTTATAATTGATTTAATTGTCAAATTTATAAAAAAACACGTTAAATTTGGTAATTTAATTTCCTTTCTTATATACTATATAGCAAAAAAACAACATCAACCACATTGAGTATCTTCAATTCAATTTTTTATGAAAAATGAAAACAAAAATTAGCTATATTAGTTATAAAATTGCTTGAATGAAGAACGAATGGCTCACAAAAAAACTAATTCAAGTATTTTTGTATTTTTTATCTTTGGCTGCTTCCTACATAGCTGTATTACAAATATTTTTCCACAAATGTATCCTCCTTGCTAAGTTTACTACCCTGCCAACTAGGTAAATTTAGTTGTATCTTACCTGATTTTAAATTATCTATTATCTTAATATAGTAAAATAGATGGTTAGCTGTTTCCCACCTGTTTTCAAGCTTCATCCTGCCTCTTAAAAAATATTTTTGCTTTTTTTCCTGCTTTTAAATTGCAATTTTTTCAACATATCCGCATTATTCAAAAAAAAAAAACATTTCATTATCACTATATTACTGCAGGTCATTTTTTCACTTAGTTTTTAATTATTAAGGGAAAAAGGTTACAAAAATGTTTACATGTCTAATATTCTCGTCAATGTATTCATGATTTTTTGCAACATCCATGGGGACACTATTTCGCTGTGCTTGAAACTAAAATCGTCAAACGTGAGAGCGGTGGCTCCACTTCCAGTCAAATTTAGTAGAGTCAGAATTGCCTGATATTTTTCCAATGAGTCCTTTATATTAGCCAGCAAATTATAAGCTTGTCTATAGTCTTTGTTGCATACCTTTTTAGGGGTCTAAAATTCAAAATAGATTATTTTTAAACTTTTGAAGAAATAATTTTCTTATTTTAATTTGACTTAAAACTTTTAATAATAGAGCAATGGGCTGATATTTCTCCAATGACTCTTTTATATCTTCCAACAAACTACACTTGTCTATAGTGTGCTACATACATTTTTATGGGGCGCAGAAGTTTAAAAAAAATAAATTAAAATAAAAAATATGACTCTATTTCTGGACTTTAAAATCAATAAATTTCTTTGTTTAAACTAACTTTAATATTATAAAATCGATTAAAGATAAACCCAACGTGGCTGCAACAGTTGTTCGCTGGATTGAAAAATGCCCCCCATTAAGTAACCATTCAAATCACAAGAATCTGACGTTACTTTATCAGCCAATGAGAGTCGATTTAATAATACCAAGTTTTTTGTTTGATAAAGTGACATTGGATTCTCGTGATTTGAGTGGTAACTTAATGGGGGACATTTTTTAAACCAACAAACAACTGTTGCAGCCACGTTGGGTTTACCTTTAGTTATATTTTGCACGTGATGATGGTGTTTAAATTTTACCTACTCTCAAGAAAACTTTGCATTCGACATTAGTGAAACAAAAAAAGAAGATAAAAACAACTTAAATATCACTGCATTTACGCAACAATATAGCTTTTAAAATAAATTTATCAAACAAGTTTATAATTCACAAAACTTGTTAAAAAAAAGCAGCGCAGACACAAGCTAAAAAAACATACCTGAAATAGTATAGCCCGCTTGCTTTTAACCACATCGTCTGCATTTTTCTAACTGCAGATGACATCTAAATACATATTGGAAGCGTAATTGAACACCCAATTTTGTCGATCGCTATCTGAAGACTCCAGGACAAACAACGACCTTCCCATCGTTACTGCCTCATACCGAGTCAAATAGTATACAAATTTATTAATTTTAAATTGTAAAAATTGTGTATTAAACGCCTAAATTTTTTTGCGTTTTAAGAGGATATTTAAGAATAATATTTAGGATTTTCCAAGAGATATCAGGCCATTCATCTGTGATTTATTATATTTTTGAAAATCGCACTAGATTTTGAAAAAACACAACAAGAGTACATTTGCAAATGCATACACAGCATGCAAATTATAACTATTATAACTGTAATATACCAGTTTAATTTTACTTATCAGAAGCTTGTCTGAAGACACTCGCACTATATAAAAAATAAAAAAACAACTATTAAATTATACAGAAATATTCGTAGTTAAGTGTTTTGTGTTGACTCATTGTGATGCAGTAACGACCATAAATCTTCTTCCTCCTTTCCCTCTTTTAGAGTGTTCAGAAATTTCTGCATGCTTTGTGGTTCGGATTCGTCATGGTCTGAAAGCATATAATAATTAACGAACATCTGCTATTCTTAAAACACTTATATAAACTTTAATTTATTCAATTTCTTACAAAACGTTTCGAGTCTTATGGAAAATTATTATCAGTTAAAAAGAAGATCTTAAATACAAAAAATATTAATTGTGTATGGTGACAGTACTTTTTTGTTTCTAAAGTGTATTTCATTTAAAGTGTATTTTGCTTGTGTGACACATTGTGTCCCTTCCGTGAAAACTCAAAGTGCAAGCGTTAATAAAAAGCGATTATCTTTCTCCTCTCCTTGTCCGGCCTATGGTGTAATGGATAGCACGCCAGAGTCGACTTTCAAGGTTACAGGTTCAATTCGTGTATCGCCCAAATTTTTCAATAAATTTGGCTGTCTAAATTTTTTAGCGCCTGTTTATTTTCGCTTCTACTTTGAGTCGTCAAATATTTGCTGGCCAATACACACCTCCAGGTCTGTATACCAATGTACACTCCATTCTACGGTAATTAAACCGGCTTGTTGGGGCTGGTGGAGATGTGCGGATTGAATCAAAACGGTCGAGAGCAGCTCTTTTCTTGGGGGAAAGGTGAGACACATTGTGTCCCTTCCGTGAAAACTCAAAGTACAAGCGTTAATAAAAGGCCATATCTCTACCCTTTCCTCGTTGGGCCTATGATGTAATAAATAGCACGCCAGAGTCGACTTTGGAGGTTAGGGGTTCAATTCCTGTATCGGCCGAATTTTTCAATGAATTTGGGTGTCTAAATTATTCAGCGCCTGGTTATTTTCGCTTCTACTTTGGGTGGTCACACTTGTTTTACTTATTTGAATATCATATTTGTTTTTTTTAACTTTTTATTCTTTAAATTGTGATTGAATTGTTGTCTGTACTATCTTGGTGCTATTTTCTTTGTATTTGAAATGCTTTGTATCTTCAAATAATTATTCTGCAACACCATTAAAGCTTCTTTTAATAATATCATGATGATTTCTACCGAACAACAAACCTATTACAAACATTTACCTTGACTTACTGCAAAACACAACGATCCTGCTAAACGACTGCTTACCTACAAAACAATAAGATAAAAATATTAGTAATGCGCAATGATATTTAATAAATTTAAAAATAAATTACTAAAATAGAAAAAAATTTAATTTTGTTGCTTGGACAATTGATTCTTGATTTTAAGCTAAATTAAACATACACGCAAGAAAGGCCGTGTTAACTTTACATACTAGCATAAATAAATGTTTCAGACAACAAAATAAATAATTAACTAAAATAAAAGAATTATTATAAAAAAATTTTCTTATCCGTGGCTAGTTTTTACGCGCCTACATCTACAAAAAACAATTGCGAATTTGTACGCGCTGATTTGGGGCTGGATAAACTGCAGATAATTCAACTGTCTTTGGATATACTAGGAGAACTAAGGGCAGGCTTATAGCTAAGGAGCTTATTTTAAAAAGGAAATCATGACATAGGGTCTTTGCAGCTGAGGGGATTTAGAACTGGAATTTGCAGCCATAAACGAGAAACTTAGAAGTGAAAGTGGAAGCTAGGAGCCAAAAAATGAAATTTTTAAAACCTTTTCTTAAGCTAAAACCAAAGCCCAAACCTAACACCTAATCATTTTTGCTTTCAGTTCAAAGGACTAATTTTGGAGAGTCTAAGCTCCAACAATTTTATTGTTGTCGTGGTTGCATTACCTGAAAGTTATCTTCCCTATGCAGATTTTGCAAAGGGCAAGCGCTAAGACAAGCCAGGAGGGGCAAAAAAATTTCACCCCTATGGTTGATACTCTTTGTCCAACAGTAACAACTTTGGCAACCTTTGCCGCTAGAGTGTTTACTGTATGCAGTGTTCACTCATTCCGAGGTCTTATTAAAAATTGTATTCTCAGCTCCCACTTTCTTTGCTGGCGACTCCAATACCAGAAGTCCTTACCATAACTTCTTTCATTGTAGTATGTTCAATATGAGCTTGGACTATGGCCACCTTGCCACTATCACTATTGCTGTTGCCGTCATTGATGGGCTCACCGTTAGCAGCTTGCCTGCGAATTCTTTCTCGGAAGTTTTCATCATAGCATTCTCTGGGCACGAGTAACTTATAAACCTCATAACTTTTTATAACTTATAAATCCTTGATCACAATGCAACTCTTAGTAAAAAGTCTAGTAGCTTTGTAAATTCACTGTCATCTTCAGCGAAACTTTTGTAAGAAAGATTCTGATATAATTTTCCTTATAAATGTTTTATAAACTTTTGTAAGAAAGATTCTGATATAATTTTCCTTATAAATGTTTTATAAACAAAATATTGTAGTGCAAAATGTCTATAGCGTAGGGTATAAGTAGGGTGACAGACTTAAATTTGGCCAGGCTTTAGTTTTGGCCACCGGCAGTTATTTTAGCCATGCGTAAAATTATAAAATGAAGTGCTTATGGTTGGATGGATCGTGATGCAATGATTAAACCATACGCAGTTTATTTTATAACTATGCGCAAGACAAAGGGCCAAAATTAAGGCTGGCTGAGTTATCTTGGCTAAATTTAAGTCCGTTACTCCACTATTTTATTTAATTTTAATAGATTAATTCTGAATAAATGTTTTTTTAGTGTAGGAAGAGGGTACAATAACTACTAGCGCCAATCATATGTGGAGGGAAAATTGAGAAGCAGCGAGTGACTAGTACATTTTAAGGTTTAAAATATTTCAAATATTTATTGGTTTAAAATCTCGACCCTTTCTCCTAAAAATTTCTTAAATACTTTTTAATATTACAAAAACAAAAACTGTTTTTGAGGATTTTTAGTATTTTGCCGCTTCATAGGTACAGCGCTGCTGGCGCGCTTGGTTTCCAGTTTTTTTAATTTTTCAATTACAGAAAAATCTTAATTTAAAGTTTGGAATTGACTTTTTAAAATTAATTTTTAAATTTTAAAAAGTTTCACAACCAAAACATTAAAAAACCTATGCAGGTTTAAAATTAGTTTCAAAGCACAAATTCCAACTTTATTTTTACTAATTCAAAATCATTATTCACAAAAATACTATTCTAGTGATGATTTCTAACTATTGTGATGTTTAATAAAAACCAAAATTAATTTAGCACAAACTGATATATTAGAGCACTTCAACGTAGTGAAACATATCATAGTGTGGCAATTTTTATGAAATATATGTTTAAACTTAAGAAACTAAGAAAAGTAAGATATTTTCAAATTTTGTTTTTTTCTTTTTGTACCCTCTCTTGCACAGTAAAAGACGCTTATTCAAAACTAGTCTATAGTTTTTAATTAATATCATATTAAACTGTTTTTAGCAAGTAGTTATGCTAAAAATCTAAAAATTTAAAAACGAATCCAAATAATTTTTGCTATTATTATTAATTAGTTTTATAATTTTGTTACATTATTGATCCAACATAGAACAGTAAAATATTTTTTTTTATTTCTTACAAGCTAATTCTCACTAAATGTTAATATTTTTTATTAAAATACATTACTATTGATAAAATTAGTATTTTGGTAATTTTTAGAAATAAGTAAACTTTAGTTTATATGAAATATTCTATGATTTTTTTTTAAATTTGAGTACTAATTTGTCATTGTTGTTATTTAAATTTTTTTTAATATGTTTATACGTACTCAGTATAACACGGTTTCTCTTTATTCAGCCGCACTCCAATGCAGATGGAGCTGGTGGTTAAAACTTTTCTGGTTCTGGTTCTGGTTTTGACTGCGCAGTCACAGTCAGACCACCTTGACCACCGTCCCAGTCGGCAGGCGGCACAGTTGCGCACTCGGCAATTTCTAAACGAAATTATTCTAAGAGAATAGAATAGAATAGAAACTTTTATTGTACACGTTAGTGGTAACGTGCACAATAAAATTTTGTATATTGTACAATATTAAAAAAAATAACTAAATCTTACAATAAATTATGATACTTCTATCAAATATAAAAAAATATGTCAATATAGGATGAGTTAAATATATCAAATATAGCATTAATTACTTTAGTGTTAGTACATTAACTTTAAATTAGTTGCAAGGATAATAGCAATACAGTAATAAAAATAAAGAAACTGTTGTTCTTAAGGTTTAGCACGTTTGAAAGCGACTAAACGTCCCTATAAGGTGCACCTACAGTCGTAGCACCGCGTTCATTTAAAAATTATCACAGGTACAGAAATAAAGCTAAAAACATATTTCACAGTTTAATAAGCTTTCTATTATTGTTTTGTGTTGATTGATGATCTTACTCTGTTTCCTGTTTCAAACCGCAGCTTTCTGATTTATACACTTTATGTCTTTTTTTGGTACCAGAATCGCAAGTTTTAGAACAATCTGACCAATCAGACCAAGAGTAGACAATACACTGATCTTCTGGTTCTGAACATTCTGCTAAGTTGCATTTCCTAAAATTTTGGAAAACATATAACTGAAAAAATTAACATTAGATGTACATGATCATAATATTAGTAATTTAGAAACAAGTTCTCACGTTAGTAAAACTTAGAGACCATTTAAGTAGTCGTTTTAATATTTTTTTCTTGAATTTTTATTATTTTCTTTCTGTGTGTTGGTTTCTGTCAATAACATTCAGCTTTACTGCAAATTTATATATAGTTAAAACATTTGTACTCAATTGTTTTTTGATCACACCGAACTTAGAGTATTGTGTATTTCTAACAAAAAATAAACGTATTCTATTCAATTCTATTCTATATTTGTTATTAATAAGACGAACTTAAGAGTACCTCACGCTTTCATGGAGTTGGTTTTCCTCGCAGTTGCCGGTTTGGCTTCTGACCCGTGACTGAGTACCGGAACCGCAAGAAGTTGAGCACGCTGTCCAGTCAGACCATCCCGTCACAGAACAAGAAAATGGGGACAATATTTCCACAAATGCGGGTCCTGAGCATCTCACAAATATCTATTGCGAAAGTTTATTACATGTTAATGCATAGTTCTTGAAAGCTACAGTGAGATTTGCGCTATGTAACTCCTTTCAAAACGATTCTACTTATTTTCTAGTTGTTACATGTTACGTTAAATTACAAAGTCCGCTGAAAATAAAGAAAAATAATGACATGGTGTTTAGAGCCGTAAGTAGGGAACTTGGAGCTGTTGAAAAGTTTTTATTTATTTATTTATTTATTTACTTGTCATTTAAAAGAAAAGTACCATTAATATCACAAACATAAAAGTTAATCAAATATATTTATCAAGAAAAAAACTGACAAGAGGGCAGGTAAAGTTCTAAGCACTTATATACCTCCCTAGCCTAACAAAATACATTAATGCTCAAATTAGTATACACGATAAAAATTCTTTAAAAATTGTTTGAAAGATCTAATTATCTAATACTTATAACAAACACAAAAATCACTTATTTTAATACAATTTAAAGAATTTATTTAATGTGTTTGCATTTACAATACTATTTGGTAAGGCGTTCCATACTTTTAATACGCTATTTGCAAAAAAATATTTCGGCAAGCCAATATTGCTGTGATCTAATGGTTTAAGTGTCAATCCGTGTTTTCTTAAATTATAACAATTTTTATTAATCTTAAAAAAAATCTGAAAATTTTATATCGACTAATTGGTTCAAGATTTTATATACCATAACAAGTCGTTTTTTAAACGCCTGCATTCTAGCGATTCTAGAAACAAATATTTAAGTCTAGATTCATAGTTTTGATAGGGTAAATTAGTTTTAGAAAATATTGCGCGGGTGACATATTTTTGTACTTTTTCAACGCATTTTATATCTTTTAATACATAGGGACTCCAAACTGGAGTGTCACATTCCAGGACAGGCCTAATAAAATGAAAAAAAGGGTTCAGAGTTTTAAAAGACCGAAAAATTAGATTAGCTCGTGAATATGCTTTAGCTGTAATTTGGGAACAGCGCTTGGAAAATTTTAAATTCTCTGTTCTAAACTCTCGTAATTCTTTGGCTGGTGTAATTTCAATGTTGGAAAGTTTGTATTTTGCTTTATCTATTGATTGATTTCCAACCGACAAAACAAAGCATTTATTAAGTGCAATTTTTAATTGCCAGTCTTGAGACCATTTTGAAAAATTGTTGAGACTATCAATAAAATCTTTATTGTCGTTATTTTTGCGTACAAAATAGATCAACTTTTTTGCATATTTACAAATTTTTTTAACATACTTTTTTACTTACTTTATTTACTTTACTTACTATTTTTACTTACTTTATTTACATAATTTTTTTACATATTTTTGCGTACAAAAATCATCATCGGCATACAACTTTATTTTACATGAGCCTTTGACACAATTCACAATGTCGTTTATTTAAATCAAAAAAATTATTTGCCTAAAACGGAGCCCTGAGGCACACTGGATTTTATTAAAATTGGATCAAAAAATGCGCTTCCTACAGCTACAACCTGTGAGCGGTTATTCAAAAAACTATTTATCCATTTTTAAAAGTTCGTAATTTGTACCGTAAGCTTTAAGTTTAGCTAGTAATTTGGAATCGCAAACCGTGTCAAAGGCTTTAGCAAAATTTATATATAAAGAATCGATACGAAACCCTGCGTTTAAATAGTTTGTCCATTCATTTAGCATAACAAGAAGCTGGGACCCACTTGCACGTTTTGAAAGAAATCTGTATTGATCTTTACTAATTAAATTATGTGTTTTTAAGTATATAAGCATTTCGTCTACTATTATGCGCTCAGCTATTTTGCAGATATAACTGGTTAGTGATATAGGACGATAGTTTTCTGGGTTAGTTTTTTTTTACTTTTTTTATAAATAGGAGTGACAATCGCTTTTTTCCAGGCACTTAGTAGTGTTCCTGTTTTCATGGTGACATAAAAAAGCATACATAAAGGAACAGAGGCTTCTTTTGAGATGGATCTTAAGAAAAGGGCTGGAAATTCATCTGGAGATCTTGAAATTTTAGATGAGAGCCTCTAAAGTGCTTTTTCTACCTTTTCATAAGTAAATAATATAAAGTGTAATCCAACATTTTCATGTACTTTTTGTCTAATTGGGGGACAACGCCATTGTTGTGAATAAATACTGATGCAAAAAAGGTGTTAAATAAGTTTGCTTTTTCATTATTATCAACTAAATAAACGTCGTTTTTATTTAACAGTGGAGAAATTGAAGCATGAGACTTTGTTTTTGTATTGATGTATTTATAGAACTCATCTGGGGTGGTATGCTGAAGGTTTAATCCGACTTAAAATTAATCTGAGATTAGCGATTGTCGACACACAGTAAAGATCCTAGCAGTATCGATTAGATAATCTAGTTTAACAAATTTAATCTGAGATTAGGTGTAATCTCAGATTATATCGTCACTAACTCGAGATTAAATTGTTAATTTATGCAAATTTTTAAACCACCTCCGGAGGTGGATTAAAAATTTGCCGGTTTTTTTCCCGCTAATCTGGGATTAGTGGCGATTTAATCTGAGATAAAGTCTATTAACTCCGTTAACCTAGATTATTTAATCAATACTGTTAGTATGTTTACTGTGTGTGGACAATCGCTAATCTCAGATTAATTTTAAGTCGGATTAAACCTCCAGCATACCACCCCAGGTTTTGTCTTTAATTTTTTGTGCAGAATTTTTTTCTTTTAGCTGAGTTTTTTAATATGTTTTGGAAAAATTGTGTTGTTTTAGACCTTTTTCAGGTTTCTTTTAGGCTTTGGTTTTAGCGATTTTTATTTTCGGCTTTGGCTTTGGTTTTAGCGATTTTTATTTTCGGCTCCAAGTTTGCTCCGCTCTGTCAACCCTAAACCATTGGTGGAAATTAATAATTTTTTAGTTTCATCAAGAATATGGGTCTGTAAATGTTTTAAAAGCATTCGAAAGTAACTAGTGACTTGAAAAGACACTTATTAAATTCACTTGTAGATTAGTAGTTGTTAGTTGCTCGGTTACAACAGTAAGTAATTTGCAGCGGTCACATTACGCCTGATCAAGCTAAAAAGGTAAAAATCAAGGTAAAATTCAGTCTATGAATTTTTTGAATATAGTCATTTCTAGAAAAAAAAACATTTATTTTTACCTCTTTTTCATTATTTTTTAGAGCGATTACAGGCCCCTCGCTTTCCTGCGCCACAGTTTTGATCCCCATGGATTGTACATAACAGGGGGTGTCCCCAGAAATAGCCAGGAGTTTTGGAAGAATAACTGCTTGTCGCATAGTAGAACGAATATTTTCATTGACGGATGGTCGCTCTGTTAGCACAATGTCAAACCCAAAGCATTGCAAATGGATAAACGGTATTATTTTATCACTGCTAGAATAATAAAAACGTATATTATCAGCTAAATGAATGTTATGTATAATTTTGCATTTTAGGGTGAAGAGTGTGTAACACAAAATGACACAACGGCTACATTTTTTATCAAATTATCTAGCATATTATAAAAATCAGGGAAACGTCGACTGAAAATAACCCGCTTATAACAACATCTGCCACATAATTTTTTTTTCATTTTTACATACAACTCTTGATTACACGTTTTAAAACAGACAATTTCTAATATAAATCACCATCCATAATTAGTGTGATGTGATTATCAAACAAACTAGTTGGTTTCGTCTTTCGCTTAAAAAAAACGTTTGCATGATAAAGGTATTTTCCGTACAATCAACAATGTTATTGTGTGCTATATCTTACGTTTATTTTAAGTTTTAGTGCAAGATGTCTATGTCGTCCATACGATTTTACAAGGTCAGCCAAATAAAATTAAACTATAGTTCTAAAAAAATCATAACTACAAAATTTTGATTATCTGACACATTTTAATTATTCCTATACATTTTGGCTATATCAACCAGACGTAATTCCTTATAGAAGATCCATTAAGTGCTTTGTGATTCGTATGTTTTTGAGCTAAAAATCGAGGTAACATTAACAAAAACAAGTGTATATAGAAAAGTTTCAATTTTTAAACAAAAAAACTTGCTTTGAATTCGAGCTCGTTACTTTCGTTCCTGTACTTTGTGCCCTGGACACCACAACTGCATTCCATTCAGTTTGGAAAAACTGTTTCAGTCGTCTTAAAATTAATAAGAATGTGCAAACAAAACGTATAAAGTTCCAGTAAACAATTTTTGTAGCAAAAATAAATCATAAAAACTATGAACTATAAAAACTATAAAAACTAAACTATGTAAAACCAAATCATAAAAAAACATGTAACTACATATATATTTTTGACAAATTCATCAGCAAAATTGTGAATTAACATAAAAAAAAGTTGAGCAATAACAAAATGTAAGTAATATAATTTGAATCTTTATTCTGGTAGATAATTTAATTGGGGTCATATTGTCTTTAAAACTTATTGCGGCACTAAACAAAAATAAAATTCGTTGCTGTCATCAATTTAGTCACTTAAATGTGGGTAAATTTTTTTAAAAATAGCGAATCAAAACGTGACTCAATTTGTGCAGACGAAAGCTAAAAATGCGTCTTAGTAAGGATTTTAGTGGGTAAAAATTGCAGGTGTGTTTCTTAAACCTAAATTTCTTGATAAATACATTTGGGAATAAGTAGTGGTAATTAAAAGCATTTAATTTTTTAAGATTCATGTGTTAAATGCTTAGTTCCGAAATCGCAGCTTAAAATGCTGTATATAAATTTCCAAAAATTTTTAATTACTATTATTATTTTTATTTTTTAATTTTAAAAAATTTTAAATGATATTTGTTTATTAGTTCGTTATTTTGTATTTAAAGGTGCGGTGCAGTATTTAAAGGTGCGGTACGGTATTTAAAGGTGCGTTTCTAAATTTTTGTCTTCGATTTTGATTATTTTTTGTGAAAACCTTACCCCGGACCCCAATAGGCCACAAATTTTTTTCATCAAAATATTCCTAATGGTTCAGGAGATATGACCCTAAAAATGGCGTTTTTTGACAATTCTGTACTTCAAAAATTACCCAATGGGTATTAAATTTTAAATTACAAATTATGCACTCAAACAAAGTAGTTCTTCTTTAATTTGGTACCTTGATTGTTAAGATTGGTCCATTATTTGTCAATATATTGCGTTTCACGTACGAAAAAACCCGAAAATTTTATGTTAAAAAGACAAAGCGACGGCAAAAAAGGTTGCGCAAACTTAATCAAATCGCTGCCGTCGTTTGGTTTTTTTAGCTAAAAAATCGCGGATTTTTTGTATGGGAAACGCTATAGCTCGAAAATACTGCTACAATTTTAGCCGTTTTTTCGAATGTATAAATTGTAACTGAAATTTTTATACCCATTGAACAATCTTTCAAGTACAGATTTGTCAAAAAACGCTATTTTTTGAGGGTCATATCTTTTGAACCACTAGATATTTTGATAAAAAAAAATTTGTGGGCTATTAGGGGCAGGGCTAAGCTTTAAAATAATCAAACTGGAAGACAAAAAGTTTGACTCTGTAAGTGGTTTTGACCTTTAAGTACTTAATAAATTTGTTGTGATAAAATATTGTTTGTAATTATATATATAAATATTTTGTGTTTGTATATTATTCTTGTCTTGTGTTTTGTGTGGCAAACAACCGTAATTTGGTTGACTAATAAAAGTGGCCACAAAGGGCAAAGAAAGCCTTGTTATAGCCCTAGGCAATATGACTTAGTCGTTTAGCCAAAAAGAATCCATGGGCGAAAACCCTTGGTGACGGGAGTGCGTCGACTTGGGTGGGTGATGACACTCCGGTTAAGCGTTGGCAAGCATAACCGCCGTACATAAACGCACAGTTAAAAGTTGTCCGGCTCAGAAGGAAGATGGTGGTGAGGGCCTCTTTCAGATTAAATTGGGAAAAACCAAAAATGGTAAAGTCACCCGGGAGGTCTGGGCTAAAAGTTGGGGTTTCCAATCAGGTGAGAAGGAAATCAGTTGGGAAGGTTTTGGAGCTTCAAAAAAGATTGTTTAAGCCGCCTGGAACAGAAACAATCTTTTTTGAAGCTCCACAACCTTCCCAACTGATTTTCTACTCACCTAATTGGTAAACCCAACTCTTGTTGTTGTTGTTGAATAACCTGAAACTTATCTTCCCTATGCAGATTATGCAAAGGGCAGGCGCTAAGACAAGCCAAGAAGGGGCGAAAATGTTTCACCCCTATGGTCAAGACTCTTCGTCCAACATTAATAACGATGTTGACAAGCTTTACCGCTAGAGTGTTCACTACATGCAGTGTTCACCCATTCCGAGGTCTTTGTCTAAAGGATTTTTTAAGTCGCGCCTAATATCGATCTTACTATTTAACGTCGTACATGGTCAGTATAGGTGTACCTGCAAGGCCAGTGCTACAAACTCCACACACAATAGAGCTGTATTTGTCCATTGGTTTGGTAGATGGAAAACTGCCATGTGTGGCCGACGTACAACAACAAGCACTCTAGCCATGCCACGCTGGACACATATAAAAGAAAAGATCCAGCAACCAGGTTTAGGTGGTAGTGGAACCCGTAGGCCCGTTAGGCCTACGGGTTCCACTACTGGAACGGGTTCCCTGGTTCCTGGTGGCTAGTAGTGGAACCCTACGGGTTCCACTACTAGCCACCAGGACTGAGCTGCCCAAAGGTCTCAAGGGCACAACCCAACTCTTGGCCCAATCCTGCCCAGGTGAAACCCCTCTACTATTTTTGGTTTTTCCTAATTTATCCTGAAAGAGGCCCTCACCACCATATTCCTTCTGAGCCAGACAACTTTTAACTGCGCGTTGATGTAGGGCGGTTCTGCTTGCCAACGCTTAACTGGAGTGTCACCACCCACCCAAGTCAACGTAGCCTTCGTTCACAACCTGTCCTCTCGTCACCGATGAGCCCCCTGCAACCTGATATAATTTTATATTTTATCTCTCTTCTGTGTGAATGTGAAGTTAAACACCGTCTACAAAGCTAATATTTTACTAATAAATAATTATATTTTATATTCATATCGTGGTTATTTTTTTATTTATTTTACATATTTTCTTGTGTGCTGTGAATTAAATACCGCCTACAAATCTAATACTCCTTTCAAATAAATATTTATATTTTTTGGAATAAGTTTTTAACACGATAGTCAAACCCTCTAAATTAAAAGGAAATTGTTCAGTGTTGAAGACCTTCACAAAGTTATGACCCTATAGAATCATTTTTAGCCAATTAAGGCTTGGGAAAAAATGGAGATCTTTCATCTATTGGAGATCCAATTTTTTCCCAAGCGCTAATTGGCTAAAAGTGATTCCAACAGCTCCTCCCACAACCATTCCCACAGAGCAAAACATATATGATGTGATTACGAATACTATATGACATTTTGAGGGTCCTTAATATCCTATCGTGAATACAAAACCGCAAGAATCGGCTTACAACCGTTCAAAATACCTTTGAAATTACAAAAAAGCTATGAGCAATACGTGGTTGTCCTTGGTTCATTTACGTATTGCTGGGAAAACGGACCCAGGCTAGAAAAAGCGATGGTGGTTGCGCTGGATATGATCAGTTACATCCGTCATAAAATCTGCGTGACATTAAATGGTCTTAGTCTTAGCGTAACTGTTTACTAATTTTGCTGAGGCAAAACTGCTGTGATTCAGCATGATGCCAATGGTGGATATATTCGTGTAAATATATATAAGAAGAAGCCGGAGGTTGGCCGATTTTATAGCTGTTGTGGTTTTGGTCTTCTTATCGTTACCCTGACATAATATAAGCATAGGTGAGAAAGGGGGGCAGGGTGGGGTGTCCCCCCTCCTAGCCTCGAAATTTTGGGACCCCCTAGACGAAAATCTAGAGGGGCCCCCCTCCCCCCAAATTTCCGAGATTTTTACCCCTAACCCGCCTCTAGAATTTAAATTCTTCCCCCCCCCTCCCCTCTCAGAAATATTTTAGGTACTTTTTTTATACTAAATTTTCTTCTAAAAACGTGACTTTTTAACACATATTCATGTTTTTACACCCTTTTTACACCAGAATATCGCTTTTTATTTAATAAAATGTAGTATTATCCTATAAAAAGAACAATAGTTATTGTGGATTAAAACTGTTTTGCTTTGGACACCGGACCCCACCAGACCCCCCTCTAGATTTCAAAATTTCGCACCCCAAGTCGACCCCCCTAAAAAGCTAGGGGGGTCCGGACCCCTATCCTAGAATATAAAATTCGATTTACCCTCAGTTAACAACCCCCTCCTAGCTTCCCCGATCGTTCTCACCTATGATAATAAGTAAAATTCACGTTCATTTTTATACAAAGTGTGACTCTTTATGGCATAGCAAGGACGTATCATGGGGATATGAGGGCGGGGGTTTCAAAGCGAAGCGACCAATGATTAACGACCTGGATTATCCAGCGACTCAATAATTCAAAATCCCCCCTTTACCCGTCTCGATGTCTGTAATTTTAAAACAGGCAACTACAACAGAGCGATATCAATCACGGCGCAGGTATTAATCATTATCAAAATAGAATACAACAATAAAGACTACGTACCCTGTACCTGCTGCAGAACAAACCGCCTCCTCTCGCTTCTATGTTAGGTATATATGAATTCACAACTTTGGGTTACGCCTATGAACTTCTTTTCGCATGAAATGAAAATAAAAAAAATTTTGCCGGAATATTATAAGTTTGGCGGA